>PTEX01000205.1:370952-409775 GCA_003342815.1 Eudromia elegans
CCGTGAGGCAGGAGGGGAGCGATGGGGCTGACGGGTCCCACCGTGGGGCTGAGGGCTTCGTGGGGCGGGAGGGCAGTAATGAGGCTGAGGGGTCCCACCATGGGGTTGGGGGCTCCGTGGGGCAAGAGGGCAGTAATGAGGCTGACGGGTCCCACCATGGGGCTAGGGGCTCCGTGGGGCCGGGCGCAGGGCGCTTGGGGAGGGTTGGCCGGTGTTGGAGGCAGGACATGGGGGTCCCAGGCCCGCAGGGCCCCCGGGAGCTGTTACAGGGTGGCAGGTGGTGCTGGAGGGTCTGGGAATCCGGGCGTTTACCACCCCTCCGGGACAGGCCCTGGCACTGCAGTGGCCGTGGCGGTAAATGGTGGAGGAGCCGGCGCAGGGGCTGTTGCTCTTGTTGCCCTCGTGGTTCACAGAAAACGCCGATGAATGGGGAGACTCGACTGAAGTGACCTCCAGAGCCCGTTCCATGGGGCTGCCGCCGGCAGCGTGCGGGAGGCCGCCTGGTCCTGCACGCCGGGCGCTTCTTCGCTTCCAGCTATTGCATCCAGCAGCTGATAGCATCTAAAACTGCACGCACCGCGCTCCACATGTTTTTCCACAAAGGCATCTGTTGCCGCAAGGGTGTTATATAATGGTGAGAGAGAGGGGAAGCGGCTCGTGGAAAACCTCCTGTTAAGAGATGCCGATAGCCCTTTACAAAAATACTGAACGCCCCGTGAGAGGCACCTTTGGCACTGGCAATGGCTGCAAGGGTCGAGGGAGCGAAGCGGGTGCCCGGGGCTGAGAAGCAAAGCGTTGCTGCCAACCAGCCACGCGGCCCCCTGGCTGCTGCAACCCCGCGGGGGTCCCCGAGGCCAATGGCTGCTCTGCCACACCCCACCATAAAACACATCCTTGCCCTAATAACCCAGCGTCTGCTCGTGGCGGCAGCGTCCGTATCATCGGCTGGTGATACGCTTACCTGGAAATGTAATGGTGCCTGAGGAAATAAAGCGCTTGGCACTCAGCTGCTGATGATTTCCCCACCTCGGCGGTCCTGTTCCATGCCACTGCTTTCCAGGATGTGCTCCGCTGAAACCCATGTGCGCTCGGTTCCTAGAACCAGGGGTTTTGTAAAATTTACATTGCTCAAGTGAACCCAGCCAAGCAAACAAGCTGGGTCAGTGTGACTGCCTTGTCCCACTCTTGGGCACTATCAGACCCCGTTTATGCATTTGCACCACACAGACCATACCAGAAATCATTTTGATATTTCTGGGTCACATATTAGGAAAATATACTTTGTAGGGCCAGAAAGGGGCTCTTGTGTGACTTCACTAAACGTGCCCTACGTGTCCTTAGGTGGATGATGGGACGTCTTTTCAGACGTTATCAGCCTTCGAAGAGCACTCCAATCTGTTTCACAGGGTCTCTATCTCCACGTAGTACCATTTTCTCTCAAATAGTCATTCCAGGCGAAGGGAGTTGTTCAGCATTTCACCTTATCTCAGCTGCTTCTGAAAGGGGCTGGGATGAGTCCATCGTTCAGCCCGACTCCTTCGCTGGCAGTGCACTCTCACCCCGTCCTTTGCGTCTGCGCTGAAGATTGCACAGCCACAGCGTGAGTCAGTCCGGCAAGATCCAGCAGGAAACTATAAATGAAAAATAAGAAAAGGATAATAAAAAAAGAATAAAACAGCTCTGTTAGCACAGACTGCTCCACTGATTCACCAGGCAGGCATGTGACCACTCCGTAAGGGAAAAGGAGGAAAAAAGTGAAAACAGAAACAAAACTGCCCCTTCTGCTGGCAGCCCATCGATGAGGCGCAGCACCAAGCTGGTGTGGGTCAAGCCAGAGCGGTCTCCTTGCCCAGCTCCTCACCAAAAACATGCAGAATGTTTATTTGACTCCATTGTTTTCTGTAAAGGTGCCATCTGCAGTAAGTTGCAGTTCAGTGCTGCACTGACTGCATTCTTGATCAGCTCGCTTAGTGCCTTTGCCAAAGGTTGGCATCCAGTTAGCTAAGCTCTGGTTACTGCTTACCTGGGACGTCAGTCACTGTTCTCACATACTGACTCTACAGGAATTTTCCCTGATTCCACCATGATGCAGCATTTGCTGAGAAATCCCTATTAGAGATTGGATGTCCTTTTCATTATAAAAAAATTCTTCTGCGTGCAAGTTTTCGAGCCTTAGTTTTAACAATTTTCCAAATGCTGAACAGAAATATTTAGTGAATATATTTTTCCACACTTAAGTGTTACTGACTTCATTTAATATCCCACCTACATCACTGTTAGGATTTTCTTTGTACCTGAAGGAAATGCCGCTGTCTGATGGTCATAATTGATCATATCGAACATAGATTTTTTTTTTTCATTGAATTTCATTAACTAATTCCAAACTGTTGATCTGTTAGTTGCTATCAGCCTGTCAATTTTTCACTCAACATGTAATTATTTATTGCTGTTTTTTAAGCAGAGGGTTAAACAAAAGGAAAAAGAACAGAAGAGTCTCCTTTGGTGACACTGAAATTGTGAAGACTTGAGTCATCTAGTAAAAAATTTGTAAAGAATTCCCTCAAATTCCATTCAGATTTTGTCATAGTAAAACATCTAAACACATTTTGCCTGTGGGAAGTCTGATCCCTCTGTGCACTGCAAGTTGACCAGACTGTGGTCACTTCTATGGATAAATTCCCTTCACCTCTCAGAATACATTTAGCACAGCATTACCCTAAGCTCTTTGCTATATATATTTTAAAGTTGCTGGTGTTGTCTCTGTAACTGACCCTAAAACAGCTTTTGGTTTGGCAAAACAGGGTAGCAGCTGAGGAGTAACTACTGCTCTCCATTCCCGGTCTGTATAAGGAGAGTTTCCTCATGCAATCCATTGCATCCTCTGTGTAAGATGCAGGTCTACACCAGTGCCCAGAACATACGCAGGTAGGGAGATGTAATTTTCAGTCTCCAGCAAATCTGAACCCATTTATTGCTTCACAAACCTCAGACCAAGCAGATTTCACTTAATTCAAAGATTAATTTTGTGGTTGGCATGTTCCCTCCACCTTAAACTGTTTCTCAGCTGCTTTCCAGTTCTTTTGGCATGACTCTGTTTATAACACTGGAAGAGACTGGCAAGCCTTGCTCTCTTACAGCATCTTTCTGAGGAAAGGGGCAGGCCACAAGACAAAAGGAGTTATGACTTACCAATAAATCACCGCATTCCATAAAGCAGCTGGAGTTCAGTCGGAGAGAACCAAGCAAAAAGTCACACAGGAGAAACAGACACAGTTTTCCCCAATTCCTCTCCACCTTTGTGAGCCTCAACAAGATGAGGAAATGAGCTAGGACAACCCATCCAACGCTGCCGCTTTTGGAGCTGTTGTGACCATTCACCGCCGTCATGATTCCTGCACCCTTTACTCAGTAATACAGGAGCCTGGAACCTGCTGAAATCAAATCCAGCAGCCTCTCAATAGGCTTCCCAGGACATTTACCTGGCACCTTTTCTCAGTAGTTATATTTTATACATTTCCCTGTCCAACTGTATCCACCGCTCTCTCTCAGGCTGAAAACTCTTCAGAGCAGAAAACCTCTCCGATACCTGCTCTACACCACCCAGCTATGGGAGTTGCGTGCTTTGCTACAAGGCATAAAAATCGTCACGCTGTAAGAACATCTGCAAGATTTTGTCCTCTGTACAGGATTTCTAAATCATCAAGCACAAGGGCCTAGCTGGAGATGGTGTTTCACACAAAAATTGTCTTTTGCTAAAACTAAGATATCCAAGCAGTAGAGAAAAAAAAAAAAACCCCACACTACTTCTTATTTATTCAGTCTTTTTAACGCATGGTGTTCCACCTTATCTTCTCTAGGACAACTGTATAAATAAGCACCTCAACCCAAAGCAAGTTAAGGACCCACCTCCAGATCAAACAGGCCGCCTGATCCGGTCACGGTCTCTGCAAACGCATCATCTTACGTGGAGGAGCCTGGGGCACCAGCCAGGCCCCGTTTGGAGACGAGAAGGGGATCACCCGATCCTCCCGTTGTTTGCTGTTCCTGGGCTGGGCAGCTCGGGCACAAGGCAGGCTGTGGCCCCCTCGGTGACAGAGGCTTTCCAGCGGAGCAGGGTGGCAGCAGCACTCAGTGCTAGGCTGTGAGGGCTGTGCTGGGGTCTTGGATGTTGTCCAAGATATCCAAGTGAACGCGAAGTCTACGTGGGAAAACCTGACTTCTAAACCAAATGCTGGGGTATGGGAACACCCAGAGAGGTGTCCCAAACGTCCCATGAAGTGGTGGTTTGGGATTGCAGTTATGGTGTCACTGTGCAAGAGGAGAAATCATATGCACTGAAAGACAAGTCCTTAAAATCTCCTTTTACTGCTGCTTAAACTACATTGGTAATTGTTGAACAATTTCTTTTTACTTCCCTGCCAGAACAGCTTATGAAACAGCTTAGAAGTAAGTTATATGAAATGCCCAAGATTACCACAGATAAAGGCTTTCGTTTCTCCCATATTGCCCAATCCCTTTCCCTCCTCCTTTCTCCAGACATTCAGTTCTTGGTTTGAAAGGGTCTTGCTACATATTTTCATCACAACAGCACCATATCAAATAGGCCGCCTATCTTCAGGAGCAGTCAGAATGAAAGGGGAATTCACTGCTCCATTTACTAGAACAAGAACTTAATGGTCACTTTTTATAGATAGAATAAATAATACGGTGCTTTCCCATTCGTTTTCTTTTCCTAACTCTGTTACTGCTGTGCAAAGCAGTCAACAAGGTCATGTCTTGTTTCCACTCTGCTTCTCTTACCTTCCAAAGTGTTTTCCTTTCCCAGAAGTTACTATCTCCTTAAGACATCCTGCTGACTTCACTGAATTGCCATGTAGCTAGTTAGCTTGTCATGGACTTTACTGATGTTTGTCTCTCTTTTTTTTTTTTTTCCCATTAATAATGAGATTTTTTTAGCTAATGGCACTGCCAGACCCTGCCTATCCCACGTTGTGCCTAAACAACAGTGGGATCTGAGTGCCGTTACCTGCCTGCAAACCTCCCCTGTGTTATTTCTTATGCTGACTTGCAGCATGAACCGCTTGGAAGCTCGTTGATAGATTCTGCCCCCAAGGACACTTTTCCTGATGGTTTTCACAGGGCCCATCACATCTAGTAACTGGCCTTGGCTGCAGTCTCTGGGCCCCACAGCAGCACGAGTGACAGTGGCAGCCAAGCGTCACCAAGGAAGATTGTGTTTGATGGCAGTAACCCCAGGCAGATGGAGAAATTGCCAGGGGGACCCAGCAGGTGCATCTACAGTGTTGATTTCACCAAGATGTATTCTAATAAATGACAGAGGAAGAGAAAAATACTAAAAAACGACAGCAAAAAGGCAATCTCCATCCACAGAAATGAACAGCATAAATGCGTTATTAAGTAACCCATCTTAGGTTAGAGAGAGTACATCCAATATCACTTAAGAAAAATAAAGCAACCAGGGCAGCTCTCTGAGCAGAGAGCTGTAATCTGTGAGCATGTCAGGCAAGGCCAAGCCAACACAGACATACCAAAAACCTAGAGCGTGCAGCACTCTTGCAGAATCAACATTTACCCAAGAGAGACCGTTTGGCAGAAGTGCTCTGACATTGGTTATTTGGCTGCAAGCAAAGTGATTGTGAGACAAACAATTTGCCTCTCTCTTCCTATTCAGCACAGAGGAAAGATCCAAGCTATCCATCAACTTTCATAACTGAAAGAGGAGAACCCCCTTCCAGCATAGCACTCATGGAACGTACTGTCTGACAGCACCATGTTTTGTTTTCATATGAAAATTGCTTGAAAATAGGGCCTTTAATACCTCTATTGTTCTACATTTCTCCCTCAAAGTATGTTCAGAGGACTTAATCAGACTCATTTCCTTAATTTCAAGCGTATCTCTGAAAATGTATTATCCCAGGCTAATGGCATCAAAGAGTGAATTAGGAATAAAGCCAAATGAATAGAGACAAAGATATTTCCCCTCAGTCAACGTGCAGCCTTCACAGGCTGCAGAGCATTAGACCTACTGAAATACCACCGACACATTCTTCAAGATCTGTGAATTAGTGCCTTGCTTTCATACCCTTACCATGAAGCCAGAATGCAGTCCTTGTTACCACTAGCAGGGCAGGGGCTGTTTTGTGATGAGCACTTTTAGATATACAGCAGTGGAAAAAAATGTCTTTGAAGTACTGCTGCTTGGATTCACTGCCACTGACACATATTTATCATGGAAAAGTTCTGCTCCTGAAACAAACACACACACATAAAAAAGATTTTTTGGAGGAAAACATCACACAGCATACATGACACCTTGTGACCTTCTGCATCAGGTGCATGGATGTAGCAACACAAGCCACCATCATGGCTCATACCGAAGGCCTGCCCAGTGCCCAAACTGTCTCAGCCTCCAGGGAAGGCTGCAGGTCCGAGAGGGTCCCATGTAGCCAGGAGCAGAGCAAGGGGTACATTTTGATGAAAAGGGTGCTGTGGTCACATCAGAGCGGGGAGCAAGGGCACTTGTCGAGCAGACAGCTTGTAGCTCTTGCTTTTGGAGAGCAGCGTGCGTAGAGTCAGGCCAACAGGACTGCAGGCTTAAACTGCTGAATTTAACCTTAGGCTTGAGGATAATCTTCTAATGGGCTCTGTGTATCGGTAGGAGTGCAGCCCAAGTGATTTGCCCAGGCTAGCCTAGCAAATCTTTCTGATGTGGCACCCAGACACCCAAAATGTGTTCCTTGGCCCCATACCTTTCACCCTTCACACACTCACCAGCAGACTTCCAGCACCACTGTATTTGCAACGCAGCACACAGCTGGGCTATGTGGGCAGTGACGTTAACCTGTGATGCTCCTTTTGCTTCTGCCGCCTCCCTGCCGAGTGCCACGCGCCAGGTTATGTGGTGCTTGACCATCTTCAACCCACTAAGCTGTATTCCTGGCCTGGCCAAGCTCACTGGCTGTAGAAAACACTTGCAGTCCTCAGGCACTGACCTGCATGGGGTGACGCTGGTGTTGTCAAATGTCAACCTCAGCCTCAAGCAGCAGGGGATCAGGATCAGCAGCTTCCACCTCCTCGAGCAACAGTTTTCTCAAGTTCAACTCGATCAGTGTTGCCTTGCAAAAATAAATATGAAGAGACTGATCTTGCACTCATGGAAATAAACTCATTTTCACAGTTTTGCTCCCGCGTTTGCCATGCACCACCAAAGCTAGAAGAAGATGAAGGGAAAGGGACTTACCAGCCTGAGGAAAGCCTTGTCAGAGTACTCATATCCTAATGCTGTGGTGGAGGTTGAGGGGAGATTTCCCTTCTTTTGGAGCATCCCAAATTCCTGCAGGTTCATGCATTTCCTAATTTCTCTTCTATGTGGAATATTTATTATCCAGAACACATCAATTCTATAAGTGACCTAACCAGCCACAGGACACCAGTGACACCAGCCACAGGACATCTTCCTTCCAGTAGGTCTGACAGAGGCCGGTAACCCAGCAGGCTCATCTACATTACCATGTTAATTTGGAGCAGGTTTTTGAGACAGGTCTCCTGGCTGTCCCTGTTATCACCATGGTTTGCCACATCTCTAACGTGAAGTGTTTCTGTAAAGCCTGAGAACCGAACCAGACAGACTGGTTTCTTTTTTTTCTTTCCTATCCTGACATTACCCTAATTTTTCTGAAGCAATTCTGAAAGCATAAGCCGAGAGAAAGATTTGAACCATGTAAATACACACCAGGGCGGCAGCTTTGCAATTGCAATGCAAGGTATTCTCTGCCACGGGACGCTTGTGTTTCCATAGTTTTGCCAGACAGTAAATACATGGTGTCTGAGTAAGGATGAAAGCAGACCTTTGGCAAGAAGGCAATGTTCTTTCACTGGCAGTAATTAAACTGAAATTACAAAAGGACACAAACAGATCCCAGCAGCTAGCATTTTTGTGGCTTTATCCAGACTAAATTCTCTACCCAAACTTAAATTAAGCTGCATTAAAGAGAGGGTGGAGAAGGGGTTGCGAAGCTAATGCAGTGAGAAGATTGTGGAATGGCCATGGCTAGCCTCGTCCCGGCTCTTGCCCGTGCCTGTCTGCTTTCCAGGGCTTTCTCTACTCCACTGGCCATTCTGATGTGCAATGACTTATGCAACCTTGTTCTCACAGCATCTCATGGGAAACTGCTTCACAGACCGACAGGCCTCGCTGGGTGCAACAAAGCACAAGGCTGGGAAACCTTGTTTGTGTTTTCTGCTTCAGGAGGAAGGCTGGGCAGCAGCCGCTCTCTCTGCTGCTGCAACTGCGAGCTGCACGAGGAGGTCCCTGCGAGAAAGGCCCCGACATCTACTCTCCCTGGCAAGCTTCCTTGCAAAAGGAGGCTGATCTAGTCACGCTGTCTGTTCGCTTGGCTCGCTGTCAGTCATCCTCATTAATAACTTTTTAATCTCTTTGTCATTCAACTAACGGGGAGAAGTGCACAGATTTATTGCAATCTGAGGACCCACGGAATAATTAACATCTCCAAGGAAGTAGGGATAGCCGAGCCAGTACTCCCTGCCTCAAGAAGCCAGGAAGACAGAGATCTCTTATATTTGGGGTAACTGTGGCCAGCTGGCCAAATTGCACACTTGTACCAGCAAGTCAATGTACTTGAGAACAAAGCTGGACACCTCCCAACATTTATGATCTTTCGCCCAGGCAACAGGCCCTGAGAGGCCAGCAGAGCATTTGGGAGGTGGTAATTACAGAGTGCCATTGGCTACATCTAGGGGCTGTGCTGTCCCGGGGTCGGGTCCCAAGTGATGTGGGAGCATAAAAAGCAGGGGTGCAGTTTGGTGGCACTAGAGGTATGGCTGAGGGTACGGTGGGGAGGGGGAAATAAAGACAATAGAACAAACCACACAAACATGCCAAGACCCATTACTTCTACTACTCTCAGATTCAGTTTCCCCTCCCACCCCTGTTTTTTTTCTAAATCTCAAGCTTTTTGTGCAGACTAACAAGGGCACAGCTATCTCCAGCTTGGTCTGTCAGTTCCGCACACAAATGAAGCCCTTCCAGAGAGCTGCTGACTACCAGCGAGCAGCCAGGGCCGCCGCGGTGCCCTCTCCCACACCCCACCGCCCTCCTTCGCCCACACGCATGCGGCGGAGCTACCACCAGGAACAGCGTGTCCAGCCCCGCCGTGGCCTGACACCAGCTGGAACGGCAAGTGGGAGCTGGATGTTCTTCAGCTAAATGGGCACAGAAGATCTTGTGCAAGGGCCAAAGAAGATCAGTTCACTCACAAGGCACTGACAGACAGTTTCTAGGACAGGTGAAAAGTCTTGGAGATGCAAGTGGGACACTCTGGCAACTGCAGAGCAATAAGACACAAGCTGCTCTGTAAGAAGGTGCCTGCTGTTGGTCTTGGCTAAGTATATTGCCGTGCTGTGAGTGCAGGCACCTGGTAAGAGCTGAAGGGAGAGGCTGATCTCCATTCTACTGGGTACAGCAGCATCCAAAGGTTGGAGGAATCCACCAACGCTTGTACAGCAGAGGCCCCAAGAGCCCAGGCTTGGGGTCCTTTCTGCAACTCTCCTCTTGTGTCTCAGATTTCCCTGTCTATAAAACAGGGAGAGAAAAGTCATGCATTGACCAGGGAAGCTAGGTGGAAACAGACTGGGGAGAAGAACATGTGTGGAAGGAGAGTCCTTGAGCTAAGACTGGCCCCACATGCCAACATAGGTGAACCAGTGACAAAAACCAAACCAAACCAAAACACAAGAGAAATCTTGCTTGGAACTTGTTTGGCTCTTTTGAATCCATACAGAAAGCTTTAGAAAATTACCTGCTCTTTCTTTGCCTCCTGATTTCTGAGCCATACTGGTTCATTCAGTCTCTTTAAGCGTTTCTCAACAAGACCTAGGCCCACCACAATGAGGAAAGCAGCGATGAGAACTACTTGCTGATGGGAACCAAGGGCCTTCCCTAGAAGTCCAGACACAGCAGCATAGCAGACAACAGAGCTCAGCAATGCTACAGATCGCTGTACAGAAACAAGCAGCTCTAGACTTTCTCCTTCCTCAAGCTATGTCAAGAGGACAGCTTCCCTGGTGACATCTCCCTCCTACGGGGTGGCAGATTCAAAGATGCCACTTCTAAGAAACAACTAAAGCTCAGCAAGAAGTTGATGGATCCTTTCTACCATCCTTTGCCCTCTGGGGCCCTTTCTTTTGCATCTGTAAAGTATTAACATGAGAAATGACTAATTAGTTCTGCAGCTACACCCTAATGAAGCAAGCTCATCTGCCTCCTCAGGACAGGTCATGCCCTGACAGCGGCTGCCTGCCTGATTGCTCCAGACACCTCTAATAGCTCTGCAGACTACACAGACCCCAGGGCATGGGGGAGCAAGCAGCTGTTAAATAGCTATGGGGCACAACAGCTGTTCCCTCTTGCTTTCAAACCCACATATTGGGCTGAGCGAGTGGGAGCATGTTCCCGGTGGCTGAGAAGCTCCAAGGGAGGAATATGGGAAGAACTGCTGCGGTTGCATAACAGCGTTTCAGCGTTCCCGAGCGGCAGAGCCATGCCCTGACGGAGACCTCGCACCAAAGGCCGTGTCTGCAACGTTCTCGAGCTCCTTGGGGGCTCCATCTGACACATCTGGCTCCTGTTGCAGCTACACGGCTCTAGCAGACACTGTGTGCGCCACGGACCCCTGCACATTGCCGGGCGTACCGGCCCCGGTCCTTCCCCTCCCATCCGCTCATGGTACCGCAGCGAGCAGCGAGCCCGGGCAATGCTAAGCACTCCTGAGTCAGGGCTCTATTTTTATACTCTGAATTTGTGTGGATGTCTCACAAAAAGAGCCGGCAAGACTCAGATCAAGAGTTTCCTTCCCAAAGAGGCTGCACGAGTGAAAGCAAAGCTGCTCGGTGGAAAGGGCTGGTGGAGCTAGGCAGGAGTGTGCCCCGCAGCCTTGCCCACGGAGAGGGCTCCTGCCCCAGGAAGAGGGGAAGATACCTCCTCACTAGGACCAAGACAGCAGAGTGATGTGGTGCAGCCCCAGGCTATGTGCGTTTGTCAGTCCTTGTCACAGCCACGGTTGGTTGCAGGTTCTGCCTTGTCTGCATTCAAGAGGGCTGCAAGTGGGTCGGCTAAACTGGACATGGTGAAGCGCAGTCTTCTCTGCTGCCTAGCTGGACCTCAGGCCTTTCTCCTTCCCTCCCATCCTCAGCTGTGAGAGCAGCTGCTGCACATCATTGCAGTGGCACCCGAGCAGCCCAGACAGAGCAGGGTGATGGTCTTCCAGGTGTGAGCAGATCCAAGCCCTTCCAGGAGCCAAGCGACCAGGGCTGCAGGGAACGGGACCCCAGGGTGGGGATGGAGGTCGGTGGTGACACCTTGGTGCCAGTCCTGCTCACGGGCCGGGCTGGTGACTTAGTCTGGTCCTCACTCGTGCAGAGTGTCCCTGGCACATGCTGAGAGGGGCAGCAGGAAGATGTGGCCGCAGCCTCTCAGCAAAGCCTTATTTGAAGCTTTGCCTGCTCAGACCATTCCCAGGCTCGCCATTGTTTTGGGAATAACTGGAAAATGTCAGCAGGGCGCTGGGTGTGGGTAGCGGGGGAGGGTCAGGAAAAAGGAAAAACAGATGATTAGATTTCTTCTAAATCAGCCAATAAATTATATTAACTTTTCCATTGACCTTTTGTCGGGTCACATTATCAGTCTAGTGAATATGGTTCACAAAGATAGTATTACGCTCACATTTCAAACGGTGCAGAAAATGCATCCCTAGCAGCATGCCAGAATGGAAACGTGTCTCAGCAGCAAGCTGCGCATTACCTTCCTGAGAGGCAAGCTCCAATACCTGCAACCACCCCTCTGTACTACCTGGCAGTATCGGGACAGGGGGTCTCATTTTGTTAACGGTGCCGTTTACTCCTCTGGGGTTGTCCCCGCGCCGGGAGAGTGCCTCATGGAGGGGCAGCTGGGACCCCTTCCCGCAGGCCCACCCTGCTCCTGGCCTGTGTCTGACAGGACAGTAAAGCTGTAGGGAACCTGGGCCTGGGAACGTGCCCTCAGCCAGGGCGAGAACCTCTGGCCACACGTCACCATGCGTCCTTAAGGTGGGATAACGTGCACCTTCCTCCACAGCATTGAGAGGAAAGAAGGCACAAGGGTGAAGCTATAGACGTTGGGTGCGGAAAATGGATTGCTGCAAGTAGTACCAATGAACTGATAAGTCTGGCAGCTCTAGATCCATCCCACAGACAGCTCAGCAGCAGCCCCCGGGGCTGTAGTCTCCATGTGATGTCCCCTCTGTTCCACCATATGGAGCTCTGGAGGTTCCAGCCGTTGCACCCTTCAGACCAGCCCTGTCATTGCTGGCATGGCTCGGGGCATCAGCATCCCTTCCTGGACGAGCAGAGGAAACTGAAGTGCTCAGGGAAGTCAAAGTGGCCAAACCTCTGCAGAGGGGAAAAGACGACGCAGAGATAGGCAGGAGCTTTCCAAAGACACAGGGACACGAAAGCCGACTCCATCCACCTGCAGCAGGGAGGCATGGACAGCGCAGGCTGCCAGCTCAGCCCCGGGCTCCCGGCTCTCCGGGACCTCCTGCTCCCGGGGGAGCGGGGACGGGAGCCCTCCCCTGCTCCCTGCCTGCCCAGCAAAGCCAAAATTAGACCCGTCTGTGTGCGCGCCAGGTAGAAGAGCCACAATTGTATCTCAGGAAAGCATTATTGTCCTCCTCAAGCCCTATCTTATCAGCGAGAAGAGAATGGGACTTTGACAAATGGTCCTTGCCGGGTCCCGGCGAGCACGTGATTTTCAGGAATCATGCGGGCACTATTGTTCCCGTCGGGCCGCGATGCCGCTCGGGGTGCAGGGAGCCGCGACCCTGCGGATCCTCAGAGGTTCGTTCTGCCCAGCACGGTGGCCGTGCAGATCCTACCCACAACGGCGAGGAGCGCGTTGAGGAGCCCACCACATGGCACCCACCTCCAGGCTCTGCCGTGGGCTCTGAGCATGGGCCAGGGGCTGCAGTGCCCACGTGCTGCTGGCGCGGGATGCAAGCGAGGCAACAGGCCACCCAGCACCACCAGCACAGCTTCTGCAGGGGACACCCAGGGACCCTCCTCTGCAGGGCTGCGAGGGCCAGGAGAGCCTTTGGAGCAGACCCAGAGACTCCCAAGCCACATCCCCCAGCAGAAGAGGCAGCGGCGGGTGCTCGGCTCACATCAGCCTGCGACTCGCGGGGCAGGTGAAGACCCGAGAGCGGCTGTGATGTCCGTGCTCGATGCCGGAGCTCGCTGTCCATCGGGAGAGCTGGCACAAACCTGCAGCCACGTCCCACAGCCATGACGGCCCGCTCGGTCACCGCCCCGGGAGAGGTGACCAGGAGGGTGAACAGCAGGAGGGCTGTCCCGGGCGGGCGCGTGCCAAGAACCTCATTGTGTGAGCGCTTGTGTAACACGTGGCTGCGGCCAGATCTGGCTGGCAGCAGCGCTGGGAGCTGCCTGCGGCTGGCACGGCCTCAGCAGGGAGAGCCTTCCTCCCCTCCAAGGAATGGTCTAGTTACTGGAGTCCTGATCTCCATCAAAGGCCCTGGCTCCACCGTGAGCTCACCAAATAGACCAGTAGGAGCAGGTCCAGGGAGAGCAGAGGTCTTAAGGAACGGGACAGAGGGATCACAGCAACTGCAAACCAACCACAGGGCACCAACATGCGGCACCTGCCTTCACTTTGGTGCTTTGTGCCCTCTTATGCTCTGCCGCTGGGTCCTGAAAGGGACAGAGCTTGCCAGGCACTGCACACTTTGCCTCCATCCAAGCCTGTCCATCCTCCTGCCCATCTTCCTGTAAACTCACCTGAGCTTAGGCTGAGTGTTTACAGAGCTGTACCGCTCATGCAAAACCACAGGAAAAAAATCCAGGAGGACCAAAGGCAAGCCAGGGGTCACCAGCTCCAAATAGCGGAGGACCACAGGTTTCTCCCAGGGCACAGAGCTGCAAACCACCCCAAGGACTCGTGCTGCACTCAAGCCCAATGTCCACCTGCACAGCTTCTTCTTTTGCCCAGCTTCCTACAGGCTACAAAATCCTCTCCATCAGCTCTAACTAATCCCATCTTGCCTCTTCGCAGCCCCCAAAGACACTGTCCCGGCCTGCTGCACCTCTCCCTCCTATATTTCTCATCATACCCAGGCTATGATCTATCACAGTACACCTGAGGGCTCCCATCTCAACGAGGTGCCCTGACGTCCCCATCAGCCTCAGGGCAATCTCTCTGCCAGCCCCCTGGGGCACCCTGCTCAAGCACAGGTAACATTTTTCAGTAAGGACCCTGTGCCTGCTGCCCTGTGTGAAGGGAACCCAGCAAACCCGTGCAAGCATCTCACCGGTCTCTGCATCCCTCACCCGGCTCTTCAACACACTGCCTGCAACAAACCGCTGATGGCCCCGCTCACTGCCCAGCACCCTGTCCCACTGCGCTCCCTAGAGCCTCCCCGTCTCTTCTGCCCCATCTCTGCCCCATTTATGCCGTGGGGACTGCGCAGGGCGGTCGAGTACCGCAGCGCCGCAGCTCCCGCCCCAAACCTCCAGCACGGACCAGGCAGCGACGGCCATCCCGTGGCTCCCGGCCCAGCGCTCTCTGTGAGAAGGGAACAGCCCCTGCCCTGCTGGGCACAGCAGCCTTCTTGCTCTTGTCTGAAGTTTGATTTATGATGACAGGACACAAAAGCAGCCACTGGGTCAGATCAAAGGTTCACCTTGTTCAGCAGCCCGGGCCATCAGGCAGTGGCTCGAATGGGACCTTTAGGGACAAAGCCAAAGAACAGGGCACACGCTCGGTGGCCCCTCTGCGTTGTGCACTCCCACTTCCAGCAGTCACAGCCCGGTGACTTCCGGAGCCAGAGGCTGCATCTCTGGCCTTCCTCCTTGAACTCCTCTCATTATTCATTCGAGTTGCACTGCCCAAAATATCCCACAATGATTTCCACAGTTCACTTGAGGCTTTTCTGAGCACGTGGCCTGGGATTTGACTCGGTCTCTGGCCATTTTCGTTTGACACCTCCCTGCCCTTGTGCCGCGAGATGCGGGAAAGTTGCTCGTGCTTAACTTTCCCCCTCTGTCCTGGTGACACTGACCCCATCGCATCCCCTTCTCGTGAAAAGGGCAGCTCTTTGGAGACTCACCCCACTTAGTCCCTCCTTGCTGTCCTACCTGCGCTCTCCACGGGTGCTGTTGTGGGACACACAGAGCTGCACGCTCACAGCACAGCTCCGCAGGGCAGCAAAGCCCTGCTCCCTGTTGCGGCTGCAGACCCTTTCCTAGCAGCCCTGCACGCGGCGCTGCCTCCTCGACTGCAGAGCAGCGCCGAGCTCAGCCGCCCCCGCGCGCCCACGACCCCCCTGCCCCGCAGCAGCCGCCTGCCCACCCCCCTGTTCTGCCTGCGAGGACTCAGGCTGTCCCCGTCCACATGATTTTGCCAGCCCTGGCATGTAACATAATGTTCCGTTTTAGCCCCCCAGCCTCTCAGCAATGTAAAATCCTTTCAACACACTGTAATGCCAGCTTCGGGATTTAACACAGCAAATAACCGTGTATCACTCATGGCTTTCGCCACCTCAGCTCTTCCCAGATGTTGAGGTATGAGATCAAGCAGATCTACTCTCCATGCCACTGTAAAACTGACCATTTATTCCTACTTCTTAACAAGTTGTTACTTGGCAAGACAACATTCCTTCCTACTTACACCATGACTGATGATTTGGTTTATCTTGTCTGTGCATGAGTCAAGGACAAGGATGGCTTTAGTGGGAGCTGTCAAGAAATCAGCGACACAGCTACACAAAAGGCCAAAGGCAGCCCAAAGCACGTACCTAAACCCAGATCCTTTACTATTTGCCCTCAATAATTTGTCCCCTTTTCAAACTGGCTGAGGGAAAGCAAGACACAGCCTGTGCTACCTGGAGTCCCTGCAGCTCCTAGAGGATTTGCAGGACAGCTCAACCCTACAAACAAGGGCTGGGAAGTTGGTCAGAGCTGATTCCCATCTCCTAGTTGCCTGTGTGATGGGGCAGGAGGATTCCAGGTTACCTGTTGCTTCGAGTCTCAAGGAGGTGCTGAACTGCAAAGCAACACAAATTCAGTTGACCATTGCACAACTCTGAATGCCACACACAGGGTGCCCCCCCCCCAGCTTTGCAGATCTCAGAAAATAGCAGATCTTAGAAAATAGCCAAGGCCGCCACCCCACAGCCTGCAGCAGAGACTTTTGTTTCACTTTATGTTATCTTATCGCCATAGGAAAGGCAATACAGCAGAAGAATTTCCTTTGCTTTATATTTCCAGCCTCTCCATTGTCTGGCGTCTGGATTTGCGAGCCTTGCCACTCAGCAGCTCGGCGCAGGCTCTTAGAAACCCCCATGCAGAGATTTCTTACCAACGAGATCTCTGCAAGGTCTCCTTTCTCTGCTGCAGGCACGCCAAGCACGGTCCAGCCACCCCACCTCGCCAGACCTGCACCCCATTAATGAGTGGGGCATTTTCTTACACCCATGGGAGACCCTGGCTCAGACCTGGGCATTCACCTAGGGGTAAGGCAGCACCAGGCAGGACGTGCTGCTGAGACCAAACCATGGCAATGTAACCATGGTCTCACGACATACTGTACCCCCTCCTTTCATTCTTACAGTTCCTTTAGTCTGAGCAGAGCCAGAAGGCCAGGGCACGTAGAGCACCTTGGGAAAGAAGGACAGCTCAGGGTCTGGTACCTCAGGAAAGCCCATGGGAGAAACCATCTGTCTGGGTCCAAGGACAGGCTCTTTCCATGCCACGCTCCTCGCAGGAGCTGCTGCTGCCCATCTTAGGAGAAGCTCAGAGGGCTCCTAGTGGAGTTAAGCTCCAGCTAAACCAGTCACAGGCTGAGCCAGGGTCCCCTGGGGATCCCCTGCACTGCATCTGCAGCTTCGCTAGCGCGGCCCTAAGGGATCCGAATGTGTCCAACACCAGGAGTGCAAACGGGCTCCTTCCTCCCGGCCTCTGCACGAGCTTTTTTGTTTCTGCTGCTTCCTCTGGTTGGCACCACAGGGCTTTGGAGGCACGAAAACCATCTCAGGGCACCAAGTTCAGCTTTGACCAGGAATTTGTCTTCCCGTTTGAGGAATTCCTGGCACTGTGGCTGCCTTCCAGGTAGACCATCGTCTGTGAGTTGGGTCAACGTCCCCCTCTGCAGCACCCACCTCTCACGTAGGTTTGTATGTCACTGATGCCAGTTTGCAGCACTAATATTTGGCAGCCCAGGGATGAATGGGAAGCATTACAGCCCCTGCAGAAGGCCTTGGCAGGACCTGTTCTGCTCTCCCGCCTTCCTGAGCAGAGCAGCAGACTTCGCTTGCAGAGTCTGCAGAGCCTTCCTGGGATGTGCTGGCGCTTGTAGCACCAAATGCTGGAGAAAACACCAGCCCAGCCTAAGGAAAGCGCTGGTTTAAACACAGCTGTGAGGCTGTGCATCCCCCCATCCCCGATGCCAAACAGCACCAGGGAAGGGGCGCCGTGCACCCTGCTGCAGCAGGACAAGGACAGAAGGAGTCGCCAGGAGCCATCCCTGCTCCCCCAGGCCGTTCTTGGGGAAAGGCACCCGGCAGCAAGGCCCAGCACCTGTCACCTCTTCCCAGGGGACTCCCGGGATGCAGCTCCTGCTGCCTGCCCGGGTTGCTGCTTGCTCTGCCGGGGGAAGGGGCGCTCGGGAAGCGGAGGGGCTGCACGTTGCCGGAAGGCGCTGGGCACAGCACGGAGCTGCTCTCGAGTAGGGGATGCTCAACAGCAGTGCTGGGGCACGGTCACATCTTCAAGCCCCACTACACAGAGCAGGGATCACCCTGCTATGCACCCAGGTGCAAGGGAGCCTTAAGGAGACCGCTGTTCCCCTCGGTGGCGCGTAGCGTTACAGAATGCAGCCCGCCTCTTGCCTGAAAGGGGAAATTGGGCATGCCTGAAACTAGAAGCCACTCATTTCTCCCCTTCTCCTCAACGCACACAAAGCTGGAAGGAGCTCAGCTTTCAGGGAGCCCTCCCGTGTTCCCCAGCAGCCGGCATGAAGAAAGGGCACGGGAATGCAGAAAGCGGGTGACCAAGTGACACGCAGGCTGCTCCAGCAGAGACACCTCCTTCTCTCGGGACCTACACACCCGAGCACCCGCCTGCACCGCATGAGCACGGCCACTTCCGAGAGCCAACGAGCAGAGACGGCCTCTCCTCTGCCCCTTCCCTCCCAAGGACATGAGGATGGATTTTTGCCCATAGGAGCAAATGTAGCTAGAGGGACAGAAGTAGGAGGGGAAAAAAAGAGATAGAGAGAGGGAGGAAGGGATGGAGGGAGGGAGAGATCTGAAGCCCCAGACCAAACTCAGCATTCAGTAACCCAAGCCACAAGAAAACAGCTCCACAGAGACTTCCAGCTTCCTTTTTCTTTCCTCTGCAGGCAGTGAAAGCGTCACGAGAATATGGCAACTTCCCGTTAGGGACATGAAAATGTTTCTGTCTCTTTGTCTGGACTGTTATGACTCCAAAGTGACAAAGGACCAGGGCTCACAAGGGAGAATGTCCAGTTCCTTTCCAGCAATATAAACCCAAGCTACTGCACTCCATGAGCGGAGCCCTGCCGTGCCCATACAACCCAAGGGGCAGACCCCGTTCCCATAACTGCAACAAGCACAAAACCGGGGCAGGGTTCCTCTGAATGGTTTCTTTTCCTCTTGTCCTCGCTGTAACCCCCTTAACGCTTCTCTCGGGCGCCTCACGCATGTAGCAGTGACAGATTAAGCTCTGACATCCCCTGGAGATCTGATCCCTGCCTCACTTCCAGCACGGAGCCAGTCAGCAGTTCTCCGTACCTGCTCGAGTTTAAGGCTTCCCAATATATTCACACAGCTCCTAACTCGGCCAGCACAAGAGCAGCTTTGCCCTCCACGACTGTTTTCAACCCCCGTGTGGGCTATTCCCCCAAAGTTGTCTGAAGAGGCTTCTAAGAAACTGGAAACAACTCACACCCTGCTCACCCCTGCACACGTATTGAGGGTGCCTGGAAGCCCAGGCCTCTACCAGGGGCTTTGCAGGGAGATCCATAATTCAGGAACAAACAAGAACCGCTGCCCTGGCACCTTTTTGCTTCTGCGGCCAGACGGTTCTCGGGCTGGGAAAGGCCGTCCCCTAACGGCAGGAAAGGAGGATTTCAGCCTCCTGCCGGGAATAATGGAGTGGTTTTGGAGCAGGCGGTGACAATGACCACCAGTGATCTCAGCCTGACGCAGCTCGCGCGTGTGGGTGGCCTCCAAACAGCAGTGCTGAGGACAGTCGTTACTGGAGCAGGCGCCGTGGGCCCGCACGCTGTGGACGGCTCCGTCCTCTCTGCAGACCCTCGGCTCCACAGCAGCAGGGCAGCCCTGTGCCCAACCAGCTGCAAATAATCAAAACCACAAAATGCAACCACAACCTAGGATGGAGACTGGATTTAAATTCTGCTTTGAAGGAGTAGAGGTGCTATTGGGGAAAAATTTCCAGCAGGAAGTAAAAATTTCAAACAAATTGGCTTTCTGCTGAAAACACCGGTGAAACATTTATTCTCAAATTCCCCAAAGCGGCTCCCAACTTTGTTAGTAGTCATCAGTGCAACAGGAAAATAAACGGTCGCCCTTAAAGCAAAGTGCCCAGAAAGGAGACACAGACGCTCAGCGCGCCGGAAGGGCCGCAGACATTGGGCACAGCCGGGAGGTGGCCGTGCCCGGCACGGTCCCTGCACACACCAGGCACTTGCAGGAAAGCAGCACTCCAAGGGAGCTCGGCACGCGCGGGGGCAGCGAGAGCAGCAGCAGGAGGCTGGCGGAGCAGGTGGCTGCCCGAGCACAACGGTGCCTTTGTGGGCAGCGGCGACAAGAGCGCGGTCTCTGCGGGGCCACGCGGGGCAGCTGCTCCATCAGCTACGCTGCGCTGTCAACACGGCCAGCCCGGCATTCCCCAGCAAGAGCAGGGCAGATGCGGGTCAGCAACAGACCAAAATCCCACAGCAAAACATTAATTCAGCCATATCCCTCGTGTGGCTTACCTAGTCTGCCTGCTGCTCAACAACAGCATAAAGCAGCAACAAGCCTTTGGCCCCAGAACTCTTCTTTAGGGCCCTCCTTCATCGATGAAGGCTTCTTCTAGCACAGTAGTAATCCACATGAAACAGCTGGCAAATACAATTTGCTCAGTGTTATTTACACATACAAACACAAGTGGCGTGGCAGGTCTTGTGGCCAAAGGTTTCTTGAAGCGGAATCATCCAGAGCAGCAGGTCTTGGGGCTTTCAGTTATTCGTGGGACTGGAGAAGGGACCACAGCAGGACACAGACTGCCCAGCAAGAAGCTCATGGAGATCTAACTATCCAGCTACGAGGAACGGGTTCGGAATGCCAAAGAAGAAAACTCAAGCTTGTGCAACACGAATTAAGAATTTAAAATGCTTTAAAAGGAAATATAAAAGAAATATCAAAATAACTTGAATAAAGGATTCCCCCCAAATTTTAAACTTAACAGATAAGACCCCCACAAGGGCAAGACTACTAGGGCATTTTTAACAGTTCTCTAAAGTTGTATTAGGGATAAAAGCACAAATCATCACTACAAGGAGGATGGAGAAGTCTAAAAAGACACTGATTGGTCAAAGCATCTTTTTCAGGAAACCAAGGAAGAAAAAAAAAATCCTTTTTCTTCAAGGGACCTAATCTCTCCGGAGATTCCTATCTCCGGCAGGGGACATTAACACAAAATGCATTAGTTCAATAAAATTAGGCTATAGTTTTACAGCTGGCAGGGAAATACCTTCCCACAAATGCTGTAATTAAGAACTTCAGAGGAGGAATTCAAGGGGAAATTGAAGTCAAGGTGAGAGTTCTGCTGGCAGGGGACCCTTCACGTGCACAATGCAGTGAAACTGGTTGTACTGGGCGAGCAGCCAAAGGGTCACAAAGCCAAAACCAGCCCGTGCGCACGCCCCAAGTCTGCTGTGGCTCTGTTTAGCAGCCGCCTTGGTCTATCCATCCATATTTAAGGCCAGGAAAATACAAAAGTACAAATAAACAACAGAGAACACTGCCTTGCACCAGAGCTGAGTCTCAGCTTTGCAAGCTTTACCACCACTATCATTTCAGTCTATGCCGGGCTAGTGGAGAACAGTACTGACCAACTACACAAGTATTTCCTCAGCATGGCAACCAAGGAATAAATCAAGCAAATCTCTGAGGATTGTGCACCTCTCGAATCAGTACAGTCTTTTCAGTGTCAAATAGCGATGCACACGTGAAAATGTGGCACTGCGACACTTCTGCAGTTGGATCAGTGTATAAGAGTCCAGTGAGACAGAACACTAGTGCATATAGAAACTCAGATATGTTTTAGGATAAATTAGCACCAGATTTTCTGCCAGTCACTCAGGGCTAGTGCTTTAAAACACCAACAAGAAGTCACACAGAAAAACAACTGATACCAGCTCAGCATGAAGGACACGAAAGCAGCACTTCCCTTGCACTGACACAACCTCCTCGTGGTTCACAGTGCTCTGCTCTGGCTTTGGCTGACAGATCACACACGGGTTGGTTTCAGTACAGGACTTCAGAGCAGGACTGGCAGAGCAGAGAGGGAAGAGGGCAATAAAGATCCTTTTACTTATTTTTCAACATATTAAAGTGTTCTATCAAATCAACATAAAAAAATACTAGCAGTGACAGTGTCTCAAATTGTAACAAAAATCATTCATTTAGATTAAACTATTTAAACATTTTAGTCAGTTTTACTGGGCTTTGCTTGATCCCAGCAGCTCTAAAATACATCCTTTATAGAAGAAAGACCATTCTAACATTGGCATCTTTATCTTCTCCCATTGAAAGGGCTTTTCAGCAACAGCCAACTGCCTTGGCTGGCTGACCTCCACAAGACCCAAGTGCTCAGATCTCTTTTCCTCTCAGATAGGATGAGCTCCAAGAATCAGACCGTGTTCTCATCCCCTGTCTGGGTCAATCCATGGCACAGAGTTCAGGTGAATAGTGATGCCCTCTTCTTCCTCCCCAGGTCACACACACAAGACAGTGCAGTCCCTGACCCAGGAAGCCCAGCAAACAGCACCACAGCTAGGCCTCCAGGTGCTTAGTGATCCTGCGAACTTTTTCTTTCTTGTTCCTGTTTCCATGTTTTTTCCAGGGTTTTCCTACAACATTCCCAGAATTGGGTGCAGTCACAGACACAAGGCCGCTGCCAGGCCGGTATCCCATTGTAGCCCGTACACCTTTCATCAGAGCACGAACGTTCTCCTGGAAGCAGAAACAGTCATTGGTAAATAGTGAAAAAGACATTCAAATGCAAGGAACTAATAAAACCAGACACAGGCAAGCTCAAACCCTACAAGACCTGTCCAGACCCCAGTTCCAGAGCTGTAGGAAAGGTCATGCTGTGCACCTGAGTCAAAGTCTGCTGGTACTTTCCAGCTCTACCTGCAGCCATGCTCCACTGCACTGTCCTCAGTGTCCACAGCTACTGCAGCAAACAGGGAAGGTTTACAAGACACGGACTTTCAACAGACATCAGCTACAGCTCCACAACTGAGTCTCAGAGCCTCTGCTCTGCAAACAACAAATTGTCTTTGCAAATAAATCTGGTGTCTGTGAAAACCAGGGACTAAATAATCTGCTCAAGTCTGGGGTGTGGGACACTGTAGGAGCTCCCAGCCAGCCAGAGGAAGTCTGGCAACCCCCAAAATTCTTTTCAGGTTGTAGTTTTCAGAAACAACCCACAGCTCAGGAAGAGGGTTCGAATTCTTGGTTCCTAAACACATGGTTATCTTTAGCTGTGCTGAAACAAATCCTTTTCTTGTCCAGACAATCCAGCAAAACAGATTGCACTTGCAGTGATCCATCCTCTTCACTGTTAAATACACCATTGTAACCTTCGCAATTTATGCAAATTTAAACAGTTATGGATTTAGCATTTTTTCCAAGTCATCAATAAAGTTTTTCAGTACCTAGCTGCAAAAACAGAGCCCTGTGGGACCTCACAAGAAGCTTACAAGAGAAATTCCCAGTTTGTACTACATTTTGAAATTTTTCAATGTGATTTCAAATCAATTTACTCAGTTTTCCCATCCAATCTCAACTTCTGCATCAAAACAATTGTCATTTGTGTTAGGAAAGCTTCTTATGTCAGACTCTCAGAAAAAAGAAAGCTAGTTTGAAGGATCTGCTACTCCAAAACCACTTTCCTTGTTGGTTGCTGTATCACAACCACCTGCTTTGCTTTTCTCTCTTCCCAGTCACGCTTCTGGTTTGTTCGAGGTTGATGTTAGGTCCATAATGTCAAATGTCACCCTGCTGATGTTTGTTCATTCTAAGATCAACTATATGCACCTCCTTAGCTATTCTGTCAGTCACCTAGGCCTTTCCCAGTGATTTAGGAGATAACAAAAATGAATAAAAAATCAGAGCACTTAGGTAAAAAAAAGAGTGCAGATTCCACAGTATCTAATACTAACTCAACCTAGCATCCCTTCTCCATAATTACTTTTCCCAGTGAAAAGTCAGAGTTGCTTTAAAACTCCCATATTTTCCTCCATAATTTACCTGATGGAAAAATGTTTTATCCACCACATTTTCAATTTGTTTCACTTTGGTATTCTTCTCAGGCTTCACCTTTATGCTGGTCTGCACATTTATGCTCTCTGGGCATCTTTCATACTGGTGCTGAAAATCATCCGGATCAACACCAGGAGGTGGATGGCAATATAACAGCTTCCCCTATGAAAGCAACAGGATACATACATTTAAAAAAAAAAGGTCAGAGAAATATCCAGAGAGGAAATATCAATTCCAAAGCTAAAAAGGGCCCCAAAGTCCAGAGGATCATGTCAGATCAACTGTCATGACACCTGGGTTCTCTTCCCAGTCAGATTACCACCTCCACGTCTAAATCCAAGCACTATTTTGCTCAAAATCATTGTTTTGCAACACAGAAAGGTGCTGTAAAGTGTTGCAAAAGAATGCACGATTATAGGATTACAGTGCTCAGGATGGAATTGCAGCCCTTAATCAAATCATGACCCAGCTAGTAAAAATGAGTTAACTTTGAGACATTTGCTGTCTATTTTAGAGATAAAATAATTTACCTAGCTGGTACTTTTAGCACAATTCATGTGTTTTTATAACTGGCAACAGACATCTCATTTATTGTTTTTAAACTTTAAAAATATAAAACACTTTATTTTCCTCTTTCATGCTCCAGAGAAACTTTTAATTCACCTCCCATCAGGAAAGGAAACCCCAAAGTAGGAAGAACTTACGTTGACATAATCTTTTAATATGTATCGAGCTGATCTTGGTTGGTCTGGCTGTCCATGAGCTGTCATAAAGCCTCTCATGCCTGTAAGACAAATCCAGAAGCACATTCTGTGTCAGTATAGCAAAAGAGCAAAGACATACTTCTCTACGGCCTAAATACAGTATAAAAATACTATATACAACTTACACGTTTTCTCTACCATCTCACAAAATCCCTTTCAGAAAGAAGCTTGCAATGGGGGGGGGGGGGGAAGCACAGAACAAAATGAAACACTGCTAACTCAGCAGACTGTGGAAGCATCTTAGCCCATCTAACATCTCCCTATTCCTCAAAACCTGTTAGCTTTTATTAATTTTAGCTTTTAAGGCCGAAGAAGATTAATTGCATCACAGAATAAAATTTCAGAAATTAAAAGGGACATGAGACAAAGACCATAAACTCCCCTGGCATTCTTCCAAGTCTAATTCTAGGCACAGTTAACAGGACTTATCTAAAAGGTTGTAAGTGCCACAAAACCACTGGTAGCTTGAAGAATACGGCATCACACTACACAGGCCGCCGGGCAGTTTCACTGACATTCTGATCACAATCATATCTGTCAGATGAAACCAGGAAAGCACCACTGCAACACACACAGTGAGCTCAGCCATTATACCTTTCCCTCGATAATTGGTCTTCAAGTCCTAACAGGGAAGTTCAATACATGACAAGCCCAAGTCAGACATAACATAAAATGTTCTGTGTTCAGAAGCAGCCACACTGCAGAAGGAATAGCTTTTAAAGGGGTCAGCACTTACATCCATATGCTGTCAGCAGTTCTTCAGCAGTCGGCTTTCGATCTGGATCCTCATCTTCCCTGGGTCTTATGATATTTATTCCATAGGTTGCTTCCAAAATGTTTCGTGGGATATGCTGGCAAACATAAGCTAGTGAAGGAAACCAACTTGTGATTTTCTGCTACACGAGAAATCTTCCTCTAGTAATTTGAAGAACATGTGTTAAGAGTAACTTCTGAATTTCTGACCAAACAGAAAAGATGCAAATCTAGCAGGGGGATAAACTCGAAAGAGGAGTTGCCAGACCAACAGAGCAGGTTTGTTTTAATCAGTGTGCATCCCTACAGCCTTCAACCCATTAGCACACATGGTTCATCAGAACTGGAACACGTCACATGCTTTATTCCATATCCAACACCCTCCAACACCCTTAAAAATCCCATGCAAAGGATATTAGAGAAATAGGTGGGACATGGTCTCTCATCTGGTCTATAGGCAGAATTCCAGAGCAAATCATCTCTGCCTTGGTAGAGATGAAGGATGGCATCACCAAACCAGGGCAATCACAGAGGCACAGACCAGGTTCCACATACAGGGTCTACGCAGTAATAACCATCAAGGTCATCACAGCAAGTTGGCGCCCATGCAGGAAAGAGGAACAAAAAATATAATAAAATAAATTAGAGGTGCATATTAAACAGAGCTGCAGATAAGAATCAGCAGAAACTTTACCAACAGACTTTGCCCAAGTCAGTGAACTAAAGAAGTTTTGTGTGGAAGACAGGAGAACTTCTGACCATCATGAATAAAGTGTCTGACAGTCCGAAGCAAGAGCTGCTTAGCCTGATGGGCCACCTCCTATCAGAACGATCAACACTCCAGAAGCCTTTAATTGCATTTAACCTTTTCAAAAGACTGGGAGGCTACACAAGTGAAAGTGCCCCACACTGCTCTAATAGTGCTGGCCTCACCACCTCAAAATTAACAGTTTGATCAGTAGGACCACGGCAGCAACAATAACCCTGAACTTGTTCGGGGCACCAACTGTGGACAAGGAGCAGGACAGTTGGAAAGTCTGGCTTTCAGGTATTCAGAGGAGCAGTTTTCAGAGGTTCTCTCCTCAAGAGTGGTATG
This sequence comes from Eudromia elegans, assembly GCA_003342815.1. NCBI lineage: Eukaryota > Metazoa > Chordata > Aves > Tinamiformes > Tinamidae > Eudromia > Eudromia elegans. The sequence continues at coordinate 397,226 of PTEX01000205.1, forward strand.
AAAAGGAGGCCTAAACCACTTAACTAAAAACATGGAAAACATTTGTCATTACAAAGTACCTCTCATGAGTCATTTTCAAGCTACAGCAACAGCTTGAAAGCTAGAATTCAAGTTTCAAATGCTATCCACCAAGTCCCCCTCTCCTACCCAACTCAGAAGGTAGAGTTCATGTTGGCAGAGTTCTCAGTAATTCCACATGCTAGCAACTATCTTACAATAAAGTTCTCTTCTACTGCGAAATGGAGGGGGATAGGTGGGAAATGAATCTTCTTTGTTAGTAATACCTGGAAGTGCTTCGTACGGCCTGGCGTAGCAGACACTGACACCTTCTTATTTCTAAGGATTGTGTTGATAGTTGAACTTTTGCCAACGTTGGGGTAACCCACCTATATGACAACGTAGAACAATAACAATATTAGACAAGGTTATGTCAGAAGTCTTGCAGAGCTCTGACACTCAGGTATTTTATTAAAATACTAACAATTAAGTCAAGCAGTGCCGGAATACTGAGTTCCAACAACCTACAGAATTCACGCACAAAATCCTCAGTGATTTATACTTGCTAGTTTTACGTCCTTACAAAAGGGGAAAAAAAAAGGTGCTACGGGGTGAAATGTTTCCAACGGAAGGCAAATGGATTTAAAACTCATATAAAACAAGTCTCGTTTCCCATTTTAAGTACAAGCTTCAACTCACCAGCCCAACATTTACTTCGCCTCTCTTCACCCTTGGTCCATTGTGCATAGTTTTGAATATCTCCAGTAGCTCATCTCTTTGTACTAGATGACTGAAGTTCCTGATATTCCTGTTCTGCTCCTGCACGACACACTGCACTGAAGCACCAGTAGTACTGTCTTCCATACTTCTGGGGGCAGGAGTATTTACTTTGCCCCCACCTTCATCTTCAGAACAGGTTTGCCAGGCATCCTCTTCATCATCTTCACAGTCTTCATATTCATCACTACTGTCATCATCACTGCCCAGAACTCCGTTATCCATTTGGAAAGCATTGCCTGTGCATGAGCTTTCTGCATCATCTTGTCTATCATCGTCTTCTCCACTGGAGCTTTCATCCTCAGAATCACCTGTGTCCTCTGTTCCATCTTCGGTGTCCAGTTCCTATGCGAACAGTATTTCACAGGTGAAACTTAAAGACAACACTAGCATCAATTATTAACTTCATGGTGAAGTAATTTAAAAAGTCTCTTTCTCTAGAAGCACAACAGTGAACACAGAACAACATTATAACCGGCAGCAGCAGAGCTTACAAAATATTTTTTTTCTGAAAATTAACAAGTGTTCTCAGAAACAAGAATGGAAGAAAAACTTTAAAAAAAAAGAAGAGAAAATATTTTGTTTCAAGTCAAAACATGTCATTAACATTTTTCCAAGAAGTCTTGTTTTTCAGACCAACCCTTCATATGTTTTCCCTGCAAATAGTTTATGCTTAAAAAAAACTCTTTCAATCTTTCAAGACATTATTTTGACTTTTCTTTTCCCCCTAAAAAACAACAGAACCACCACTCTCTGCCCTAAGGAAAAAAATAACTCAATCTGTACAAACATTTTATGTGAGAATTCTGGGTCAGCTGTACAGACTAGATATGTCTGGAAAGATATATGGGATATTCCGTAACCAAATAAAATCAGTAAAACCTAAAGATGGTATTTATTATTTACATGTAAACTGAGGCAGCAACAGCACAGTTTGTTCCATTAGGCAAAGACAGATCCTAAAGCAGCAATGAAAAACTCTCCAGAAACATTCTGCCACCCCAGGGATGTTCCCTAGAGCATCTCCCTTAGAAAGCAGTCCAAATCATTAAACAAGATGCAGAATTTGCCAATAGACCTGCAAGGGCTGTTTGTGCAGCTGTTCAGTAAAAGTCCCAAGTTCACACTGTAGTTCAATGTAATTCATCACTTAGCCTTGAAAACGAAATTGCGAGCACTAGGAATAGTGACTGGAAGGTGTATCCTCCCTTTGTTTACCATTTTACCCTCCTAACTTTTGTCTTTGAATCTAACGAAACCCTGTTTTACAGCTGCATAGATCCCCAGAGTAATCTATCTCTAAGAAAAGGGCTGTGTCCCTCCTAGAAATGAACTCAGTCATATCATGAGCATAACTGCAAATCAAGTTACCAGAGGTTGCCAATCCATGCTCTCTAAGGTACCTTAGCTTCTCCTGCCAGCCTGCTGCACTCTGCCAAGGCTGACCAGAACACCACCTTAACACCTTCCTTCTCAAAGAAACGTGCCCAAGCAGCCCGCTGCTCTTCGCTCAGCAAATCTGCTTTGTTTATCAGGATCATGTTCTCCTTGTCACTACTGACCTCCTTAACATAATTTTCCTGAAGAAAAAAAAAAAGGAAAAAAAAGGATTAGTTAGTACTGTGACTTGGGCTCCTCCTCACAACACGGTATAAAAGCAGCAAGGCAAGTCAACCCCATCCAGCTCCACATGAACGCACCTAAGCTTACTGCTTGTTGGGCTGCAAGGATCAGGCATTCAGCAGGGAGCTACAGGCACAAATTGGAGCCTGTAGCTACCTAATACAGGTCATGGCTGGCCATGTGCACGAACACCTTGTCTGCTTAGATCTGTGTTAAGGTATTAACCAGGACCTCACAGCACAGGGCCCTAAGATTAACCATTTAAGTAAACTTCTATTCAGTGATGCAGTATTTTATAGTCTTATCATTACAAGGTCACCACTTCAATACTACTTTGCTTCTCCTTCAGACTAGTAACTGTTACCTATATTTATTCAATTATGCTGTTAAACAAAACAGAACTTAGTGTCTCTAGGTGCTGACGCTTCAAGCGGGTAACGAGGAGCAACATAAGATGAAATAAGACTGGTATCTGCTCTAATTAAAGTTTCCTCAGCAGCAGGAAAGAAGACCAAAAAAGTCAATTTATCTGCAAAACTGCCCCCAAATATAACATGTTTTGCATCAGTTATTGTCATCAGCTTTGTTATCAGTCAGCTTTGAAGAAAAATAATTTAATGATGCTAGAACACTTGCATAAATAAGGCATCTAGTTCAGCAAAACATCAGGACAGCTTCAAAATATTATGTGGCTGTATGGGCTACAAAAACAATTACACACATGAGCTATCAGAAATAAAATGAAGGCACCATTGAAGAAAGTGGTTTCCTTACCAGATCTTGGCATCTAAACAGGAGAGGGTTCCTAGCATCTACTATCTGCACTACAATATCACTGCAAAAACAAAAGAAAGCCTTATTAAGTACTCTTTCTTACACAGTCACAAAGAGTGCAGAAAGGCACTGCACATTATTTGCTTTTAGGTCTGTCATGAATTTTAATTGTTTAACTGTTTTAACAGTTAACTGGCAACTGCATTACCACACTAAGTATCTTTATTGAATTAACAAAGCCTCTCAGCGTGCCAACAGAGCCACGCTTATCCCACAAGCCAATCCAGCTGAAAAATACTTCAGCTCATCTCACTTGGCTAATTCTCCTGTAAGGCAGGAACAAGGAAAGCAAGTGCATAAGCCTCACCAGTCGACCTACCATTAGCAATATAACAGGTAGCAGAACCAGAGTGCTGGTTTTCTATCACTTACTGTGAAAGAAATCACTGAAGAATATCGCTGAAAGCTATGAAAATGCAATTTAATCTCCATCCATTTGCATACTCAACTGCAATGCAGAGGTTAAAGAGAGGGAGAGGTTTTTTCTCTAAAGCGTTCAGAACACTGTTCTCCCCCTTACAGAGGGGCAGAGGTACAAAATTATTCCCCACAAACGACCTACAGATACTAAGCTTTTCTTGACTAAAATCTTGAAAATTTTGGTTTTGTTCCTCTTGTCCTTAAAAATATAGGATAGCAAAAGAATAGTCTCACACTTCAACAGATCAGTTCTTTCCCCAAGCAAGCAAGTCCTTGCATGAGTGCTTTAAGGCATCATCTTCACAAATACAGGCATCAATTTTATCAGCACATATATGAGCAAAACTCATCCCTTCCACAGTCAAATTAAATGCACTAGTTTCAAGTACCAGAGGTAAACATGGAGCACTTTTTCTTTTCAGAAAGGAGGCATTAAAGAAATTAACATTCTTATATTAGAACCTCTCAGGAGAGATAACTTATATACTGGTTGTCACAAGTTGCTGTTTGTTTGGCAGCGATTTCTGTTAACTCAGAACAACTTCATAACAATATGGATGGACCATAAGAATTTTAAGCCTCACCAGGCAGATAGATGCACACAAAAAAAAAAAATCAATAAACCCCCTGAGGGAGTCATTTAATAGGTCACAAGGGTTCAAAGAGGTGTTGAATGGTTACAGAAATTAGAAGATCAATACGAGAGAAAACTGACACCATGGTACTGGGAGGCACCAGGCACTAGGCACTGGGAAACTAGCCTAAAGCAGACACAAGGAAAGGCTGATAATTGATCAAATCTATCTTGCCACGTAAGGGACTGGATGACTTTCCCATTCTGTTCTGAGATTGCATCTTCACCTTACCACATATAAAGAGTGCAATACAAGTAGTAACGCATTCATAACATGTCCCAGTCATATGATATAATCCATATCACGATAGACAGTAGGGGATGCTCCTTAACCAGCTTTGACCCAGCCAAAACCCCAGTGAGCACCAGTGAGACCATACAAAGACATATCTGTGAGAGGATCAGCTCACATGACCTCACTGGTGAAGTATTTTTCAATTTTAAGAAAATTAAAGAGATGATCTCAAATTTAATTACTAGTGAAATGAAATGCCTCAGTCAAATTAAAGGAGCAGATAGCACTCCTATTGTACTACAGCTCTGTGGAGCAAACAAGGCTATTTCTGTGCTGTGACAGGCTGTTGTCTTCTGTACACTGCTGCAATCTCTCTGCATGGCAAACAGCCAACGACCAAGAGGCTCCTTCTCTCCAAACGTTACTCAGTTCTCCCTTGTCTCCTGCCCCTAGACGTCATGGTAAAACTGTGTGGCTGAGAGAGGGGCAAGTGCTAATATTGGCAAGAGACATGCTCGAAGGCAGCCCTCACACAGAGGTCCTGGAAGAGGCCAGAGCTGCAGCTGCTGAAGAATCAACAGATATTCACGCACACAGTGACTCACGAGCAGAACTGCAAGACTGCGAGCCCAAACTGCACTACTATTTGCTGCTCTTTCCAGCAAGATATTTTGACCATTTCAAAACAGAACCACTTCAGAGCTGATAATGAAACATTACTACTTGTACTATTTTATTTTTCTTGCACTCAGACGCTTAATGTGTGAATTGACAGCTTTGGTTCAATACAGGAAAACAATACTAAACAATAACCTTCCAAAAGAAAGTGATATTTATTACCTTCGTTCAATGACTCTCCAAAGTTGACGCCAAAATTCTAAGTTTCGTTCAAATGGGGTTAGAATTAAATTTTTTTCTTCCTCCAAGCTATAGAGAAAAAAAAAGAAACACAGAGAAAAGATACCACACTGAGGCCACCTCAGACAAGTGACAGCAACACTTTCTTGGATCCAGAAGACTTTCCTTTTAGAGGAAGCTGTCAAAAATCAGAATCTACTATTCTATTTCTGATGGTTTTATAAACAAACTGCACGTCCAGGTAAAATGGTGTCAGTACTCCTGACCATACTAATGGAGAAGTGATAAATGATGGAAAGGGGAAAGCTCTTCAACTGGCAACTTCTGGTACTTCAGTGACACAATATTGACCAGATCAGAGGAGATATTCCAAATGTCAGCAGTTATCACTCAGTCAGGAACCATCTGGTAAAAACAAAACATTTGGGAAACACTACTTGAAGGAGCTCTGAACAGTCTCAGACCCACTCTTACCAGAACGATGCTGCTCCAGGCTGGCTTGGCTCACGCGGTGTGTGCAGACACAGCCTTGCAGGCTACCCTGAACACAAGGCAATGACAGCAGCAATGCTGAATGCGCTGTCTTTAACGGACTAGATGACAATTTAAAAAAGGAAAGAGGCAAATGCACAGGTAGGTACTACAAGAACTTTAACAGTGAGCATTGCAAGAACGCATACACACGGCAAAGCAATGTGGCTGGGACGTCCAGATGTTCAAAAGAACTACAGAGAGCAGCTGACAAAATTACCCTGATAGGCCCAGAAAGGATAAAAATGACCGCCTGCTCCTTTCATCTCCACATCCCACTGGCTTCATACCACAGGCACAAGTGGGATACTTACTGGGCGAGCTGTCGCCTCCATTCCAGGAAGCTCTCCCTCTCGGCTTGCTTCAGGTCCTCTGCGCTTGTCGTCCTATCCCAGTATGGCCTGTAAGGAGTGGGTTTGAGGGTAAGCAGGCAAAGGCTCTAGTGCAGTGATACCAGCAGTGTTACTGCAGCAGCTCCCAAGAAGAACATGTGCGACACACATTTCGGCTGCACCGAGATAGTTCCAGTTACACGTGCTCACTTTCAGCAGCTCTACGAGCTCAGTACCTCGTTTTCTTTGAGCTCCACGATCTAAAGTGATATGATGATGCTGCTCCACACACAACGGAGCTCACAAAGCCCTTTCCCCAGCTGGCATCTACAGAGTGTCTAAGACAGGGAATTCATCTCTCTGTGCACCAAGCACAGAGATGCAGAAAGATCTGCTGGGGGAGGTGAGCGGGGGACACAGAGCACCAGGCTGTGAGCAGGAATCCCACACTCCCAGGGCTGGCAGCACCTGTGCAGCAGGAACACCCATGGCTGCAGGTTACACCAGGTCCACGTGGGCCTGGCACTTTGCTTGGCTGACCCTGTTTGGGGGGGGTGAGGGCTGTGCTCACGGCTGGCAAAGGGCTGGGCCCAGCAGGCCCAGCCGAGCCCAGCGCCGCTCCTGGCCCATACAGGGGGCATGACTCGCCTGCGAGGGATGCGCAGGAACTGCCGGTTCTCCGCGTGCAGCTGCCGGACGCGCTGGGCCTCCTGGGCCGAGAGGAGGCCCGTGCGGCTCTGCGTGGAGACGAGCTGGATGTTCAGCCGCTCTGCAGGAAGGGCGAGAGGGAGCGGGGCCGTCACACACAGTGCCACCGGCCCCGGCACAGACTCCGGCCCCGCCAGCGGCCGCCGACACCCGCTGCCCTCCGCTCACCGGCCACGAACCGCGTCCCCGCCAGCTCGGCCGTGGCCAGGAACTCCTCGAGCGGGCTCTGCTCGGCCGCCGACCGCCGCTCCGCGCCGCGCTCGCCGCCCAGCTCGCCGACGTGCAGCTGCGGACAAGAGGCCGTGATGAGGCCGAGGCCGGGACCGGGACCGGGACCGGGCCCCCCGCCCCGCCGCTGCCGCGGTCCCGGCCGCCCCGTACCCAGGAGGCGGCGTCGCGGCGGTCGGGCCCGCGCTGCCGCAGCAGGGAGCGGCCCAGCCCCGCGCCGCGCTTCTTGCCCCCCATGCTGCCAGAACCGGAACCAGAACCGGAACCGACACCGGGACTGGAACCGGCACCGCCGCCGGAAAGCGGGCTGCGCCTCCCCACGCCGCTTCCTCGGCACGGCGGCGCGCTCCACTAAAGCCTCCGCCGCCCCGCTCGGGCCGCCCAACAAGGTTCCGGGCAGCGCGGTTCCGGGGGCGCCGCTGGGCCCCGCCCGCCGCGGGGGGGCGCGCGGCCTCCGCCGGCAGCCGGGACCTCGTGTCCCGGTGTCCCCGTGTCCCGGTGTCCCCAGGCCAGCTCCATCCCCACACACCTCCTGTCCCGACCCGGGGCGAGGTGGGAGAGAGGCACAAATCGATAAACAGCCCGGGCTGTTCTCAGGGGCGCCCTGCTCTGTGCACCGTTTATGTGCTACGGGCGTTGGATCGGGGCCGGGCGTTCCTCACGGTGACTCTCCGACGTGCACCCACTGTTAGGAGCCGGCGATGGGTGGGTGGGTGGACGGACGGAGCTGCCCCTCGGAACGCGCTGCCTGCACCTGGGCCCGGGCCTTACCCCAGCCATGGCCGCCCCTCTCCAACCCGCCGTCCCCATGGAAAGTCTGCCGGGTTCTGAGGAAGGAAACGCTCCCCGCTCACGCTTCGCACTCCTGGGCCTCCCCACGGCAAACGTTTGTCGTAATGAAGCAGCGATTCCCTTATTCTCCCCCATGGAGTCGGCACCGTACAGCACAATTTCCCCAGGCTGTCGCTGAGTCTCGGCCCTGCTCATCTCAGCTCTCCCGACACACACAGCCTGCCCCGTTCTCTTCTTCCAAAAGGTAAACGACATGAAAGACAAGCCACTGCTCGCGTTTTCCTTTGTGAGAGGAGCTTCAATAGAAGGACAGTGAGCTGCAGACAGCACGCAGAGACTTAATAGATTCATTTTTAATCAAGTCATGGCTTTAATAAAGCCGTTTCAAGCCTTTATACAGCCATAGAGGCAACAATATAAGTGCTCATCATCGCATTTCTTTAATAATTCAGGTAAAAATCACCTCCCTTCTCCAGCGCATAATCACCAACCAGCCCGCCTGGCTCCGTCGGCGCTGCCAGCCCGGGCACACGACGCCGTTCCCGGGATGCACCAGGACACGGAGAGCCCTGCGATCCCTCCCGCGCAGCCCGGGCCCTGCCGAGGAACGGGCTGCTCCTGCCCCGCGCCGGCTCGAGGCTCCTGAGGAAATGCCCACATGGCCTTCGTGCTTGCGACGGATCGATTTCTGGAAGCTTCGTAAACACTAAGGCGTTGTTTTTGTTTGCTGGTGCCAGCAGCACAGTGCGTCAACAGAGATTACTTTGGGCAGAACAATGCAGAAGCAGATATAGATTAGGTGATCTGAGTGATAGAGACATCTGAGTCTCAGTTAGATTCCTAATTGCCTGTTCTGAATTGCAACATTTCTCATCCCACTCTTGTTGTTCTGTTGTGCCTACCTGAGCAAGAAATATTTCTTTCGCCTGAACTCAAACCCGACAACCTGCTTCTCCTAGGACATATTCACACGGTGTGAAAATGACCACTGAAGGAGAGATACTGTCTCAGGAGTCACACAGAGGCGGCCAGGGACGTGTGTGCACAGGCCAAGGGCTCAGCGAGCTGACGAGAGCGTGGAGGAGACGGGTATGCGGCCGATAAGCTCCGTGAACCTGAGTTGCAGGCAGCTCCCACGGGAAGCAGCAGCTGCTCTGTGATCCCAAGGGAAGGCAGCTTTCACCGTGGGCCTCATGCATCACGGGCACCTGTGCAGCACCAGCTCCTCTCTGCGCTCCCTTAACTCCGCTAATCGAGTGCCAAGCGCTGTGGCTCTTTGGAAGCGAGTGGAATTTTTCTTGCAAGCTCCATTGTATGGATGAAGTAAAAGTCCTTCTAGTGCGGTGAAATCATCTTCTTATGTCAGAAAGCCTGGCTCTCTTCCCAACTTCTTTTGCCTCGGAGCAAAACCACCACTCCAGTTTTTGATGCAAATCCTGAGAATTACTTAGTAGCAGCAGCTCGTTTTCCAAAGCTAATGACACCAGTGCATTTTGCCTAAAGGAAACATTGTTCTTTCTGGACAACTTTTCCTCCATTTTCCTCTAAGGCAGCACTGGGAAAGCTCAGGACTGTGTCTCTAAAATATTCATGTGATGGCTATTCATTATTCACGTAGTTTCACAAGGCTTGATGCAGCGGTATTACCAGCCTGTTCCTGATGAACAGATATATTAAGAAATGCCCTAGAAGCCTTCCCCTGAAAAAGCCCCCAGACAATTTCCCTCTGTGTAAAATTCCTCCTGTTTGAATCCCACTCTTTTTGGCTGTGGATGGAAGCATGCCATGAGCATGGAAAGAGATGGGCTTGAATACTTTGGGCTTTTCTGGACATGGGCTGGGGGTGCTGGGGACAGAGGAGTCACTCCTGGCTCTCACGGAGCTCCCTGGCTCCCTTGGGGAAGGGCTTTTGCCTGGGAGCAACCAACACTGTGCGTGAGCCCCAAAACTGGAGTGTGGGCAGGACACTGAGCCCTGGCCCTGCTGGGCCCCAGGTGGGTTCTTTAGATTCCGCTTTTCTACCAAGTTCATGAAGATAAAATCTCCTTCCTGCCCGGCGGGGTGGAGGGGAGGGTTGATTAGAGAGGGCTGCGTGTGTCTTTGAAAGCACAAAGCGAAGCACTGGGCGCGAAGCCGTCGGGGGGCTTCTCCAGCTGCCGTGGATGGGCGCTGCATCGGGACGCGGGACACTGCTCGGGGTGGCAGGAGATGCCACCCTTGATGCCAGCCGCAAGGCTCCACACCCCAGTCCCCTTCCACGCAGGGCTGCGGGCGCAGACAGGGGCCGTGCCTGCCCTGGAGCCTGCACAGCAGCTAGGGTGTGCAGCTCAGGGTGCTGCCAGCGGCACCTCCTGCCCTCCCACACAAGCCCTGGCACCGGCGGCACCGCCTGTGGCCGGCCCTGCCGCTCAGCGCCGCGTGAAATGAGTCAGCAGCGACGCACGAGCTTCCCGAAACGGGGCCCCGGGGACCGCCCGAGCGGCTCCATCACAGGGCTCCCTGCGGCCCCAGCTGCCCCGTCTCGCCATCCCAGGCCCTTCCCACCTCTCACTCCTGGCAGGGCTGCTGGTCCCTCGCTATGCGCCAGGGCAGAGCAGCGAGCAGCGCCAGGTCCCCACTGCTCACACGGGTCGAGGGCATCTCCCCAGGCCGCACTCACAAGCCTCTGGGCAGCAGCGCCTGTGTAGGACAGAAAATCACACCCTCCCCAAGCAGCCAGGAGGGAGGGTGGAGGGGACCGGGCCCTTGAGCCACCCAGCCTGGGAGAAGGTGAGCGAGGGACATGGGCAGCAAAAATGCCTTTCCCTTCTGTTCATTCCCACCCACAAAGGCTGGGATCAGCTCTGTTCCCAGTGGCAGAGGACAAAAGTACACGGTGGGCTAAGTGCTGGGCCATTGCAGAGATCATACCTCAGGTTAGGAGACAGGAAAAGTCTCCAGCACAAGGCGGCTCCTCACAGGAACTCCCCGGCCAGGCCTCCTGGCTGCCAGGTTTCACAGCGACCCCCGGGGCCATCAACCCGAGAGCCAAAAGAGCCACAGGGCAACGCAGCTCCCAGCCCAGCTCGGGTCTATCCGTGTTCAGCCTTTTGATGGGGCCTCCCTGTCACAGGCCACTGCTTTCTCTTCTCTCGCAGAAGCGTTGGCAATCCTCAGAAATGAAGCCACCACTGGAAGAGATTCAAGCCTGTTAGTGAAGCAAGGAGGGCCGTGAGGGCTGAGCACATCGACAGGGGAGTGAGGACGGCGAGGAACTGAACTGAGAGTTTCCAGCCTCAAGCAGGGTTGCAAGCACAGCTCACCTCCCGACCACCGTGCTCCCTGCGTAGGCAGCGCAGGCTTGTCCAGCAAAGCACCTCTCGGGGAGGAAGCAGCTCTGCTGGCTACGGCCGGAGTATCACAGAGTCCATGAGGGGGTCACACGTCACCCTAAGCCACTAGACTTCTGTGCGCGGAAGGGTGTTCAGTTTTCACCTTGCGTACTTCAGATTGGAAAGGAAAAGCAGTTCTGGAGACAGCGAATTAGCAGTACAGAGCAATCTCTTTAACTCCCCGCTATGCAGCAGGATTATCCTGCAGACTCACGGGATCATCCTGCGTTTTTTCACCCCTGGGGGCTGTGGACAGCAGCTCAGCACATCCCCACTGCACCAGGAGAGCTTGGGGGGAAGGTCTGGAAGGGGACGAGACATCTGGTGTTGTGTGGCCCCGCTTGGCCAGGCAGACACACGGAGTGGCCCACAGGAAGGGGGAACAGGGGGAAGACCCGCTCTGGCCTCGCTGCAGCCTCGCAGGCAGCAGCACAGGGCACAGCAAGGTGCTCAGCCTCATATGTCAGCCCCAAAGAGCTCCTCGGCGTGCTGGGCTTCAAGCCAGTGACTTGTCCTGCCAGTTTACCCAGGTCCAAGCGAGTGCTCAAGCACTCTTCAGGCCAGGGCTCTCCAAGCTCAGTGCTTCAGCTTTCCCACCTGGGAAATGCAGGGTTAATGCATCGCTGTGCAGGGAGCACAGCGGCCTCTCTGCCGCTCCAAAAGCGTTTTGCTAGAACCACCAAAGGCAGGAAGGGCAAGGTGTTACAGACACACACCCATCGTCAGCCGCTGCAAACGGTACGCGCTGTCATGTGTGTCCTGCCTAGAGCTGCAGCAGGAGCTCCGCTTCAGCCTCAGGAGACCACATTTAAAGACAAACTCTCCGATAAGGAGCTTCTTTTTGAAATGTAAGCAAATACTCGGATGCCTCAAGTACTGACGTCGGCCCCTGTGGTTACTTGCAGTTCCGAAGTAATCTGCTAGGTGGCACGACGCAATAATAATAATATCAGTAATAACAGTACACGGATTTGTTTTAATTGTGCTGGACGCTATAAACGATTCGTCAGATACTTTGCACACGCGTGTGCGTGTTCCAAACGCACAAACCACGGCTGCCCATGGGTATTTCGTGCGTTTAAACACCGCCGAACCGCTGCTCGCTGCCGCTCGGGGGTTTTTCGCTCTGAAAGAGGCTGCGGTTGCCGCCGGAGCCGCCGCCCGCCGCGGCCGCGCTCGAGCCGGGAGCCGCCCGGCGCTCCGCGGGGCG
>PTEX01000205.1:410102-490956 GCA_003342815.1 Eudromia elegans
GCGCCGCGGCCCGCAGCCGAGCCCGGCCCCGCGGCGCGTAGCCGCGGCCCCGCGGGGCGATGCTGCCCTGGAAGAGGAGCAAGTTCGAGCTGATCGAGGGCGAGGCGCGGCGGCAGAGCAAGCCCAAGGGCTACGCGCTGAGCGCGCACTACTCGGCGCTCACCTCGCTCGCCCGCGCCTGCCCCGAGAGCGCCCTGCACCGCGTGGGCAGCATGTTCCGCTCCAAGCGGAGGAAATTCCGCGTGACCAGCGAGGACCCCACGTACACCGTGCTCTACCTGGGCAACGCCACCACCATCCAGTCCAAGGGCGAGGGCTGCACCGACCTGGCCGTCTGCAAGATCTGGAGCAAGAGCGAGGCGGGCCGGCAGGGCACCAAGATGAAGCTGACCATCAGCGCGCAGGGCATCCGCATGGCGCACGCCGAGGACAAGGGGCTGCGCCGGCCCGGCCACCTCTACCTGCTGCACCGGGTCACCTACTGCGTGGCCGACCCGCGCCTGCCGCGCGTCTTCGCCTGGATCTACCGCCACGAGCTGAAGCACAAGGCGGTGATGCTGCGCTGCCACGCCGTGCTCGTCTCCAAGCCCGAGAAGGCCAAGGCCATGGCGCTGCTGCTCTACCAGACCTCGGCCACGGCGCTGGCCGAGTTCCGCCGGCTGAAGAAGCGGGACGACGCGCGGCACCAGCAGCAGCAGCTGGTGGGCGAGCAGAGCATCCCGCTGGTGCCGCTGCGCAAGCTGCTCAACGGGCAGTGCTGCTACAAGCCGCCGGTGGAGCGGAGCCGCAGCGCGCCCAAGCTGGGCTCCATCACCGAGGACCTGCTGGGCGAGGAGCAGGAGGAGCGGGCCATGCACTGCGACTGCGAGGACATCCTGGAGGCGCTGGGCGAGCCCGAGGGCGCCGGCCGCGGCGAGGGCGCCGAGCTGGGCCAGCTCCTCCGCGACCTGGGCGAGCTCAGCCTCGGCAACGACCTGCGCTCGTTGCGCGCCGACCTGCGTGTCCGGCGGCTGCTCTCCGGGGAGAGCACGGGCAGCGAGTCCTCCCTCGAGAGCAACGGGCAGGACGGCGCCGGCCCGCCCTGCAACGGCGCCGAGCAGCCGCCCCCCGGCGACCCCGAGAGCGGCTGAGCGCGCGGCGCCGCCGGCTCCCTCCGGGAGGAGCCCGGGTCCCTCCGGTCGCGCCGGGTGCCGCGGGAGCGCCCTGGGTCCCTCCGGTTCCGCCGAGGCCACGGGGTCCCCTTCGTCCCCGTGTGGAGCGCGCGGTGCCGCCGGGAGCGCCCCGGCTCCCCGCGGGTCTGCGGGGCCGCCCCGGTGCCGCCGGTGCCCGCGGGGCCGCGCCGGGAGGCGGCTGCGGGCTGTTTACCTCCGGCGCAGCCCTTGAAGATCTGCCAAATTCCTGGAATAGCTTTCCCGGGGGAGGGGGCGGGGGGGAGGTGTTGCGCCTTGTTTACAGTTAGAAATATCACATCCGAGGGGGGGGAGCCTGGCCGTTTTCTACATTAAAGTCACTCCATCGTGCTGTCGTGTCCGAGAGGTTTGCACTGTTGTGATTTTTTTTATTATTATTATTTTTAATTTAGACCCGTTTTCGGGCTCCATTCCTGTTCCCCGTCTCAATGCTCTAGATCTTTTGCTGTGCAAAAGAAGACTCTACCTGTGGCTGTTCACCTGTACATAGGGAAATGTATGCAAATACATTTTGTTATTTTTAAGAACACCACCATCGCGATCTCCTCTGTTTGCACATACGTGGAAAAAAAAAAATAAAGATGACAATAATTTAAAAGAACTGGGCTCGCTGTGGCCATTGGGCCTCTTTTTGTGTGCGTTGCTCTAAGGAGAAGCGGGGTGCGAGGTCCCGAGGTGCGCGGTAGCTGCAGGGCCCACGCGGGCACCCAATGCGGTGCCTGGGCTGGCTAGGAGTCTTGCACGGTGGAGAAATGTCCCGGGCGCTTGAGGTCTCTCGGAGCGACGCGCGGCCGCCTTTCCGCCTGCCCTAATGACAGGAACGTGCCTGACGCCTCGCGTGCGCGTCGCGGGCTGCAGACACGCCGTGACCGCGCAGCCCCACGGCGCCATTCGGCCTCCCTGGCGTGCCCCCCGGGGCCGGCAGCGCTCGGGGCCACAGGGGCTGCCCCAACTTGCAGGGTGGCACGCGGGGCACCGCAGCAAGCGGCTGCGCATGGTCCCTCGGCGCCTTCCCTGCCAGCCTGAGACAATTTCATAACCTCCGCCCGGGTAGGCGCTGAAGTTGATTAGCCCCGCGACGGCCACGTTTATTTTTAGCTCTAAATCTGTTTGTTAGTGGCAGGCTCCCAGGGCGGCGGAGATGTTCCGGTTTCATTCGTTCCCCGCGTGGAGGTATCAATTAGGAGATAATTAAGCTGGCATTTCTCACGTCGGAATGTTTTCCACCGTGAGTGTGCTGCAATCAGGCGAGTCCCAGGAATGTCAATGAATAGGCCTGGCCACTCCTGTGTCCACAGCTGCTGGGGCCAGGCCACGCTCCTTGTGCAAGGAGACGGCCTCTGCAGCTGTAAATACCTCATTAAAACATATTGCAAAATCTGACAGTGCACCAGCCAGAAGCTTTGCAAATTGCCTCAGCGTGAGTCAGCCTGCGGAGCGAGGCACGTGGGGGCTCTTGGCACGGGAAGGGCGCAGCGGTGGGAGGGGGCAGACCCGTCCGAGCAGGCGCCTCTGTCACCCACGGGAGGTGCGGGCACTGCTGCTGGGTTTAAGCACCATCAGGCTGCCCGTTTATGCCCCCCTGCATGGGCTGACCCCACAGGCCACAGCTCCCTTGGATGGGAGCCCTCTGAGACCCACGTGGGGAGACCCTGCTAAGCCCCTTGTCCAAGAGGAGAGGCAGGTGAGAAGGGTGGAATGAGATCCCAAGGAAAGCCACCCTGCGCTATGCTCCCCAGTCTCCAAGCAGCGCGGCATGGGGTCTGCAGCGCCCGGCTTGGATGTGCTGGGAATGGTGAAACAGCCCAAACCCACCTGCCGCAGCCCATTCCCTCAGGCACAGGGGAAGGTGGTGGTGATAAGGCAGCCCTGAGAGCAGGACTCGCAGCTCAGAACCCGGGAATTCACAATCCGTTTTGACCTGCCACCAGCTGCGGAATGACAGAATGGTGTTTGCTTTCACCTCCTCTGTGTGTGCTTAAAGGCAGTTAATGGCATTAGCTCAATCAATGCCTTTCTCCTCTCCAGAAGCACCTCGGTGCCTGCAAAAGCAAGGAAGCTGTTTCGTCACATGCTGGAGCTGAAAGGAGAGCAGCAACAGTTGCAGCCAGGTCTACCGCATTTCCCCTTCAAGTCCTGGGCACGGCCACCGTGTCGTTGCCTTAGGAGCGAGAGGCCTGAGGTGCAGACCACTAACTGCCCAGGCAGGGCCTCAAACCCTTTGCACCCGTTATTTTAGTACTGGAACCATCCCCCAAAAGGGCTTTAGAAAAACATTATGGAAGCCCCCTCAGAGCGACCGTGGCAGACCAGCTCTGTGCAGGATGATCCGCAGCTCCTTCCGCAGCGGCAGCCAGAACACGCTGCAAAGTTAGAGCAAGTGCCTGGGAGGAGGAGGAGGAGAAGGAGGTCACCGTGTCTCCTGCAGAGCGAGTTTGCAGGAGCACCTCTGGGGCGAGCAGAGGAGAGAAGACCCCTCTGCCTAGCAGACTCAGGTGAAGAACTGAGCTGCCTGTGCCTTTTCCTTGCAGCAAGAGCTTCCTCCCGAGCTCACACACCTGCTGGCCCCAGGCTGGCCTCTGTCACAGCCGGTGCTGCTCCCGGCACACGCAGCGCGGGCACTCTGCACAGTGCGGTCGAGCCCCCGCGCCAGCAGCACACAGGGTCCCCCATCGAAGGGGCCTCACGCATCGGTGCTGGCTCAGCACAGCACTCGGGGTGGGGGTGAATCAGCCCCGTCGCAGCTGAAGTGCACGAGCTGCAAAGAGAGAGCCAAGCAGCCCCTGCAAACGTGTTCCCAAGCAGCCAGAAACCCCCTCCCCAGGTGGTTTCCCAGAGCCCGGCCTGCCAAGGGAGAGCCGGGGCTGATTGCTCTACTGGCATGTCAGCGCTGTGTGCAGTGAAGGCAAACGTGAGAACAGATGTTTGCAGAATTACAGGTCAATCAGCGCTATCTACCACTGACACAAATCACCGCCAGGTCCCCGGGGCAGCACCGCAGGCTCGGCAAGCCCTGCTTTCTGCCCCCTGTCCAGGCAGCCCTCGGGGGCTCCCAGCACAGCAAAGAAGACGCTGAGCTCGTGTGGACTCCGCTCAGCTTTGATCTAGCCGACAGCATGCAGTGAACTGGCCCCCAGATCACTGTATCAAATGTCCCAGTACCAGGAAAGACAACGATCCTGCTGAGGTCGTGCTGCAGGGGTGGACGGCGCAGGGTCTTGGAATAGGGCACTAGGGGCTGATGCCTCGGAGTGTGATGTTATTCCAGGCAAAACCGACAATTCCCAGAATGCAAAGAGATCAGGCAAAAAGAGTGCTCATCACTAGTGCAGACTCGCAGCTCGCCGGCTTGCCTCTTATCTTAGACTTGCTTCTGCTTATCACTAGTGACGCTGGAGAAAGACTCCCAAAAGTGGAAGGTTTGCAGAACCTCAATTGCAGCTTCTTGCTTCTCTCTGCCCTTGGCATGCCCATTGCCTTAGATCTTCCTCATCCGCAACAGGAAAACATGCCATTTTACAAACAGAAAAAATTAGCCAGGGGTCAAATAGTGTGAGTCAGGTCTTGAAATAGCTTGTAGTATGGACTGAGATGTTGATTTATGTTCAGAACTGCTTATATTTCATTTGGTGACATCCCGCACAAAGCAGACGCCCTGTTGCCTCGCAAGGGGGGCTGCTGCAGGAGCTGCTGCCCCAGGGGCTCATTCCAGCTCCCGGTGCAAGGCCTGGTTGAACAGGGCAGCGCCGCATCAGCAGGCTGAGGGCAAGCAAACTGAACTACCGCCTGCTGTGGAGGAACGGTGACCTGCAGCACAGCTCCAGCCCCCGGAGCAGCCACGAAACACCCTCGCCACGCGCGCATGCCGCCACTCCCACGGTGCAGCCGGCACGAGCCAGGGCTTCCCGTGGGAAGCAGTGTCGGGAGCCTGTCCCGGAACAGGATCCCCCTCAAGAGGGGACAGAGGGAGCAGTGTTCCTCAAAACAGGGCTCATCCCTTTACCTGCCTCTTCCTAAGGAAGAAGCACAGCCAGAAATTTGCAGAGAGGGAAGGAGCAAAGCTGGGGACGCGTCCCCGGGGCTCCGATTCCTGCAGGTGGCAGTTCGGATTTTCCCAGTGCTCTCCAACGGTGGCTTCAGAAACACTTACGTGCAGATGAGAGCAAAGCAACCCGAGAGCTCTCCCTCCATCCGGGCATGCCTCCCTCACTGTGGCTGTTCCCGTGCAGCCAGGAGCGCGGAGCAGCCTTGGCCAGGGCAGCCTCCACCCGCTGCCTCCCAGGGGCTGTTGTTGGAGCGTTTTCCCCTCCCGACCCCGTCCCTGCAGCGGGGGCCGAGCGGCTCCGCTCGCGGCGGGTGGGTGTTTTGCCCGCAGCGGGGCGGATGATGCGCGGGGATCGGAATGCGAGGAGGAGGCCGGCGGGGCCGCGGGGGCCTGGGCAAGGTCAGTTCACGGGCAGGGCTGCGCGTCCCCTCCCTGCGAGGTGACGCCCGGCCCGACACGGGCGGGCTCCCGGGGACGCAGCGCGGCACCCTGCGTGGCGCGCGAGCCGCAGGCGCTGCGCACGCTGCGAGCCGGCGGGAAGCCACAGCTCTGCACTCCAAAAACGCGCCGCTCCCGCGGCCGGTGAGCACTGCAAAAACACCACGGGTGGCGGTTATGTAAGGAAGGACAGCGGCCCCCTCCTGCCTGGCCCCACAGGCTGGAGCTGCCCGGCACCCCCAGGATCCAGCCCCAGCCACGAGCTTGACCGTGCTGCTCAGTGCCGTGGGGCCAACGGAGGGAACACACTCGGGTCTGGCCCGAGGGATGGGGTGCTGCAGGAGGCGATGCCGGACCTGGTGAGCTGGAGCGTGGCATCGCATCTCTCATCCCGCGCTCACAGCTCCACTCCAGGGCTGGGGCCAGGTACCTGCAGAGCCCCCTCAGAAGGGGCAGGATCAGGGTCCCAGGACAACCAAGCAGCACAAGATACAGGTGGAGCCCCTGCTGATTAAGCAACTGATTCCCACCTCCACCCCCTAATTACTGCCTTGCCACAGGCTGCTCCTGGCTCGGCAAGGTCCAGCTTGGGGGCAGAATGGGGCAGGCCCTGGGCCAGGCCTGGAGCCTCAGGTTGAGGGCAGGCTCAGCCCTGGCTGCAGACCCTCTGCTCCAGCTGTACAGGGTTGGGGTGCCCCACGACGCTGCGTCCTCATTTTCACACCAAGTTCCTTCACGTTGCCCACGAGGGCTGCCAGCTCTGGCGCTGGGCAGCCCGCTGCTGCGGGCAGGGAACAGTTAAGGGAATTAGGATGAAAAGTTGTTAGGAATAATTTGGTTGCTCCTGCAGGAAGATTGTGATTTAGCTTAATTATCATAATTACATTTCCAATCTCTCTGCTAATAATTACAAAACAATAGAGCAGAATGTTAATGCTGCCGCCTGCCTTCCCTACCAGCTCCTTCTAATTCTCCTGCTTGCGGGGACAGCAGGGCTGCCTGCAGGGACGCGGGATTGCTAGGGCAGGTAAAGATGTGTTATTTCCCCAGTGCCTCATTCTGGGAGTCGAAAGGTCTCGTTCGCTTCTGCCTTGCACAGTGATTTACACTGGAGCTGCAGGATCATTATGGGATCCTCTTCAGACAGCTTACAAAGACATCTTCCCTTCTCTTCTCTTGAAAGTAGAGAAAATAGTCTGGAAACATTTGTTTCTGAGGGGGAGGTGTGCACTTGCTTCAGCTGCACGTGTTTCCTGCTTCCTCACCATCCCTCTCCAGGTGCATTGGGAACTGCTCTGTCCACGTCCCCAGTGCCACAGGAGACGGGACTGGTGCACAAGGAGAATCAGCTCCCTGGGCGTTTACTGGCAGGGATGTCCACAGAAATGTCTGGTTAAAGCTGGGCGTTAGAAGTGATGACTTGTGACTATGGACCGGAGCAGCTCAGCATCCGCAGTGCAGAAAGCTCCAGGGGAAGCAACCAGCCCTAAGAGGAGGCAGCGGGGGGACCCATGAGGTGTGGGGGGATACGTGTGCCCATGCCCCATATTGCTTCTGCGTGGCGAGTACTTGCATGCATCCACCCGAGTACCTGCACACAACCCAAGTACCCGCACACATCTACCCGAGTACCTGCACACACCCACCTGAGTACCCACACACATCCAGCTGAGTACCTGCACACCTCCACCCGAGTACTTGCACACACACACCCGAATACCTGCACGCATCTACCCAAGTACCCACACGCACTCATCTGAGTAACCACACACACCCATCCGAGTACCCACACACCTCCTCCCGAGTACCTGCATGCATCTACCCAAGTACCCACACACATCCATCCGAGTACCCACACACCTCCACCCAAGTACCCCCCCACACCCACCCGAGTACCTGCACACATGCAGCCCTGTCCCACCTGCAGCTGGGGTGGCTCCATGGGTTCAGGCTCCGCCAGGGCACTTTGCCTTGCTACACAAAGCTGCACATGGAGAGATGCTCTCTGAAGCCTGGCACGTGCTTAAGAAAATAAAATCAGATTGGAGCACCCGTCACTCAGGATAAGTGCTTGGGTCCCATCCTGCACGTTGCAGGAGCAGGTGCACAGAGGGAGGCAGGGTGGGACGGGGTGTCACCTGCAGGGACAGCGGCAGGTGGCAAAGTCCTTGCTCCCAAACTACGCCCCAGGCAGGACTTTGCTGCGGGGGCCCATCCACATCCCGTGTGCCGTGCATGGGAGCACGGCCCTGCGGACACTTACACCCGCTGCCCCTTGGGGCATCCTTGCGAGTAATGCCACGCGCAAAGCTACTTTGGGAGGCAACGCAACACTCTGCGATGTCAGGTCTAATTAGTTATATCCCTTAAGGCAAAAAAAAAAAAGTCCCCTAAAGCCAGCTCTGGTGGAACAATGACACTAAGACATCCCAGGTGCTCGTGTGGGTTCCCTGAGCAAGCGCACGGCTCAATATAGCCCTGGGAAACCATCAGGAGACGGCGGCTGCATCCTCTGCCACCGCCAGCCCCGCCGCAGCACTTGGAGGGTTTATTCCCATGCAAGGGCTGCTGCTCCTTCACGGCCGGTGCTTCCCTGGAGCAGTTTCACTTCACGGATGGCCCCGCAGATCCCCACGGATCCTCACAGATCCCCACGGTCACGGGCCAAGAGCCACCAGCAGGGCAGCTCTGGCCTTGAGCTGTGCATTGGGGCTACCCTTGCCATGGGCTGGCGATGCGGATGCTGGGACCATCACATTTCTGCACTACTTCCAAGGAAACACCTGTGTGAAGAGAAAAAACAGAAAGAAAGTAGGTAAAATAGGGAGAGACAGAGAATTCCAGATATTTAATATAGTTGCTTTCACTCTCTCCCCAAAGGCATTATCATTCTTGAAATAGCCGCGGAGCTGAAGCCATAACAACCCGTCGCTTCCCCCAAATAGCTGAAGTGAAACAAACGGAGGAAGTTCGGAGGGGTCGGAGCGGAGCCGCTGCCGGTGGCGCCCGGCGGGGACCTCTCGGCAGCGCGGGGGCCGCTCGCGCTTCCTCTGCGCCGCGAGGCTTTGAGGAGCTGCGGCCAGGGCCGGGATTAACCAGGAGCCAGCGCTCCCAACACCTCGAGGGCTTCCGCAGAGAGAACCCAACACCCCTGGGAAAGAAGAAACGAGCAGAGCTGCTGCAACGCTCAGGACCTGGACACAGGGTCTGCTCTGCGGAGGCGTCAACCCGCGGCCCCGGCACTAGCAGGGGCTGTTGGCTGAGTGAAAGCAGACGGCCGTGGGCAGCAGGGACCCCTGAGAGCCACCTCACCCGCAGCAAGGACCACAGTCCTGGGCACTGTGGGCACAGAGCCCAGCAAGAAACCCGCAGGACGCGTGGACGGGGTCTGCACCGCAGGGCTGGAGCTGGCGCCCGACTCCTGAATCCGGGCAAGCTGGATCCCATGGCAAGGCCACGGGCACCATGCTTCCACCCGCCCGCCACTGATCCCCACAAGCCTCACCCGAGCCCAGCTCTAAGGCAAGTCACAGGAAGCCCTTTGCAGCAGCTAGGCACTTAAGCAAGTCTTTACAATTGTCTGTAATATCGCTAACAGCAGTAAGTCACTCCGAGGTGTACTTATACCTTCCCTCTCCAAGGAATGCTCTTAACTGAAACAAAGCAAAAAGGCAGTGAAATTGCTCACTGAAGAGGTTTGGTAATTGTTAAAAAGAAGAACTTGTTTTATTTGTCTTGCAACAGACATTTGCGTAATGTAACTTGCACTCTCTTCAGTTCTGTGTGTTTCCAAGCAAAGGCTTTGGAGCAATTTAGAATTCAGGCTGAAAGAAGAGGAATAATTCTGCAGCTACGGACCATACACTGTCCACAAGAAACACAGGCACAGGAGGCCGAGATGAGTGCTCTGCTATTACTACACAGGCAGCTTTTCTCAGTGCAGCGGGGACATAAAACAAGGGTGCTGAAGGATGGGGCCGTGACAGATCAGAGTCGGCACGTGGGTGCTCTGTGCTGAGGCCTTCTGGGCACCCAGCTCTAGCGAGGTCTGCAGCACTGAGGACGCTCCCTGCTCCCAGGTGCTGAGCGGGAGACCAGAAACCCCCAGCGGTGCCAGCTCTGACTCCCTTCCTCGCCAGGAGGGTCCCCAGGCAGTGCGTGCCGAGCCCCTCGCTCGCAGGGCACCAGCATTTTTTCATCCGCATGGGTCAATGCAGAATGCACATGGACACAACGGTGCAGGGGGCTCGCTCCCGCTTTGGCATCTGTGTTGAACAAGAACGTCCACCTGGCTCTGAGCAGCATCCTGGCCTGTGCGAGCAGCAGCGTGGCCCAGGGTGCAGCCCCAATGCACACGCAGCCTCCCGCCGGAGGGCTTTGGGCACAGGACCCGCCAGCTCTGCCCACAGCACATCCAGGCAGCAGGGTAGGTAGCCCCTGCACGGGCAGCTCGTCCTGCCCACGCTCATGGTCTTGCTGGTGGGCACTGCAAACCCCTGTAAACCCGACTCGTGCCAGCACGGCCAGCATGGCACAGGCACACACGTGTGCACTGCTCAGCATGCAGCACGAGCTGCGCTGTCTTTGCTGCTCCATGGCAATATGGGGCGGTGACAGGAGCAAATCCTGACATCCAGCTCAGAGAAACTCAGGGACACCCTGGAGAGCTGGGACTTGGATCCAGCACCCCGTCCCGGGGCGTCCTTCCCTGTGCCATAGCCACTGTGGCTCCAGCACTGCTGGGGACATGGCGGAGCTTCCCAGCGGGCACAAGGGGCTGCTCTCCCTCTCCTGAGTATCTCGGTTGGACACAAGTAGGCTTGAGCCAGAAGCCACAAACACACTTTATACTTAATTCAGCTCAAAAAAGCTACTGGGGCATTGAAAAGAATAAAAGAAACACAAAAACCTCCCAGCCCTGTTTTGTCCCAGTTTTAAATGGTAAAATTCGTACTTTGTTCTCAGCCATTGTTGCAAAATTGAACCACTTTCAACCTCTTACCTTACTTAACCGCAGGCTCCCTTCATGCGGAGCTGCCGAGTGCGGCGCAGAATCAAAGCTTTCGCCTGGCCTAGAAACCTGCGGTATGTGAGCACCACTCCGACGCGCCCGAGCAGACCCGTCCTTGAAGGGGAGCGGAATCAAAACCCAACAGGCCCCCAAAGAACAGCTCCCAAAGCTGGAGGGCCCTGTGGCTGAGGACAGGACGCCCTCGCACCCGCACAATGCTGCCCCACAGCTGGTGCCTTGGGGCCACATGAAGTTCTCAGGAGGTTCACGGCTGCCTTGGGCTCTCCGCAGAGGCTGCCAGCTCAGCGTCTGCGCCCACTGCTCTCCCCAGCTCTTCCTTTGCACTGCTCATGCTCGGCTGGACGAGCAGCACGCACAGGGACGGCGAGGAAACAGCCCTGGTCCCGCAGGTGTCCAGGGCACGTTGGCCTCGCCGGGGGCTCCATCCCCGCTGGCGGCTGGTGCCACATCTGGGTCCCCAGCACGCAGAGGCCGGGTAGCAGCTGCAGGAACCCTCATCCCCGCCAGGCACACGGCGCTGGCCCAGTGCTTGGACGGAGGACAACTAGGCTAACCGCCGCCTGCCAAGTGGGTCTCTCCCGCCCTATCCACCGGGTCCATGCTCCGAGCTGCCGGGCAGCACTGCTGTGCAAAGCTCAACAGCACTTCGTTTCCCAAGAGGCCACTGTTTTTCAATGAATGGAGCAAGTCCTGGCCCCTGTGAGCACCATTCATAAGCTTTGTGGGGTGGAGCAAACGATCGAGCAACCCAAGGTGGGTGAAGTCAAGACAGTGACGCTCCCCGCCACCGTGTCTCCGTGAAGGTAGGCATGCTCCTGCTGCCAGCAGAGAGTGCAAGCAGGATAATTCACTTATTGAGTCATTTAATGCAATTCTTAGTTATTAATATGTGTTTTCTATCTCTTTTACATCCTAAGTCATCTCTTCCCCGCTCTGACTCATGCTACCCCAGAGAATCAGGCTCGTGCGTTATGCTGCTGCTGCCTGAGCCCTGCGAGCATCTCAGCTTCCAAACATTTGTGCCACAGGGAGCCTCTCTCCTTGCTCCTTTGCTTGACAGTATCAGCCCCCGAACTGACACCCGGAGCTCAGCAGGAAACACAGCCCGAGCTCCGCATCCCTCAGCCCTGCCTCAGCAAGCAGGCGGCCCGGGCGCAGGCGGCAGCACCCACTTCTGCACAGCCACGCTCCGGAGGAACAAAAAGCTCCCCAGTGCCAGCTTTATCCGAGGCTGCCTTAAGTACTGGAGAAGCTTAAAATGGAAGTGTTATTCCAGCTCAGCAGAAGGTTATTTTTTTCCCCGAGATTGCAAAGGCTTTTGGTACTGGTTATATTCACAAAGCTATAAACTGCTTCTGACATCTGTCTGGGCTTGTTGCTCCAAAGCGTCCTCCAAGGACAGGGTCACCCAGGTCCCTTGCAAGGCACTGTCCTGGATTCACTCCAAGCCCCTTGCCCCACAGGGGCCTATTTATGCCTGAAAAATCCCCCAGAGGCCCCAGAACAGGTCTGGGTCCAGAGCTACCTCCTGCTCCCTGCTTTTCTAGCCTACCGTGTCCATCCAGAAGGTCCAGAGGAGCACAAGAGATGCTGTGTTTGAGCACCCCGTCCTTCGAAACAGGCTCCAGCCCCGCAGCGTGGCTAAGCAGCCTCTGCCTCCTGCTTGGAAAGGAAACTGAGCTGCTAATTTAACTGATTTCTCTCTTCCCAATCTCGCTCACTTGCAGTTTTCACAGCTCCATTATAAATGACGTATCGCCTATCGTGAGGGACAGTTCTCATGGTCTGACACCTGCAGTTACAGAACAGCAATTCCACAGAGAAAAGCACAGCAGGGCTGGCCCACCTTTGGTGATACCTCAGTTTCCCTTCTGCTCAGATTTCAAGACCTGTGTGAGACCCTTCACCTGCAGCCCTCCATGCAGCCTCCCCAGCCTAGCAAAGCCCCTGCTGCTCACGCTCTCGGGCCCTCCCAGTCCTCTCACCTGGCTCGTCAACCCCATCACCCTCATCTGCAGCCAGACAGTTACCACCTGCACCGGGTGCTCTCCCAGGACCCAGCAAGACCCACAAGGCAAAGTGAGAGCTCCATTAGGTGGCCAGCCATGGTCTGAGCCAAACAGCCAGGCTTCATGAGTTATTTATAAGCTATGGGAGGGAAACGGCAATAAATAATACATTGGCATTCTCACTTTCTGTGTGTGTGTGCGCCTATAGATAAATATTTCATGCTCCAGGAATATGCATAGATGCTTGTTGATAAATAAAAATTGGAAAGTGTTCTATTGGCTGGTTTTAGACGTGATTCTTAGCTTGCATCCCGAGAACAGCGTGTTCCCTGTGTACAGCACAAAGACACTAATTTCCCGCAGCAGAGGCTGTCTGAAACGTCTCGTTGCGGCGTCCTGGGCACCGTGCCGAGCGTAGCATGCACACCCCAGAAATGTACGGCCCCAGCTTTTCGTTCTGCACCGTTATTTTAACATCAATTTTGTAAAAGCCGTATTCAGGCGGCTTCTCTAATTATACCTTGTACCTAGTGGGTTTAGGACACAGCTGTTAGACCTCCAAATATTAGCAGAGAGACCCAAAAGAGAGCACATTTCCTCTCTTAAGTGTCATTGAGTCCTACAGTGTGCTCAGGCGTGCCTGGCGGTTGAAGGCTGATTACTGCTTTAACAAACGTCTTTTTATTGTTTAATTAGGCAGGTGTTTTCTCCTGGTGGAAGAGCTCAACGTGCTGAGATGAGCCGAGGCAGCGCCAGGAGCGCCCCGGCGTGAAGGAGGAGTAGGGGCAGATGTGTCCTCTCCTTGCACTGGCCACCAAAGGTGCCAGGTCCTCCGTGTGGGCTCTGGGGTCTCACTGCAGGGTGACAGGAGAAATCCCGCGGTATTTTAGGGAGAAAAAGAGTGCGAAGGCCCATCAGGGAGCAGCTGACATGGCGGCACTGCGCCTGCGTCCCGGCTCCGACGTGCACAGCGGGTGACGAGAGCAGCCTTGCACCAGGCAGCTCCATGGGCCAGCCCGGCGTGTCCTCAGCATCTGTTGGCCGAGCTTGTCTGGGGTGTTTTCTGCTGGGAAAGGGGCTGGCGCAGGCAGCAAGGGCCAGCGCAGGAGCCCCACGGGGAGGGACTGGCTTTCCGGAGCGGGTTGCTCCGTGCTGGCTCCGTTGGCAGTGCTGGAAGGGCTCGGGGTGCTGGAGCCGTCGTGTAGCTTGCTGTCCGTGCAGGAGGACGTGAGCTGCACGCTGTGGATGCTGCTGCCCTGCTTTGGAGGATGCTGCTGCTGCAGGAACACAGCAAGCCCTGGCCGCATGGCCGGGCAAGCAAACACGGTGCTCCAGCAGCATTCCTGGCCAGCTTTCCCAGGAAACACCAGTGTAGCGGATTGACATGTTTGGACCTTTCCCAGTTGCAGGAATTGCAGAAATTGAGCTGTGCCGGCTGGAGATTTTCCCCAGCAGCCCTTCTGGAGCGCTGTGCCCGGTTTGGAGCGCCCGGCGCCGCGCGGGCAGCTCCCCGTGGCCGCTCGCTGAGCCTCGAGGTGCGCACAGGGCTGGCGAGACGGTTCCCAGCCTTCGGAGGGCCAGAGCGCGGCAGGGATCAGCGAGGAGACTTTGATGGCGAGCCAGGGATCGTCTGCAGCGGCCGGCCTGGGCTGGGGAGCGCCGCACATCAAAGGGCACCACGGAGCTTGTGCTGAGCGCAGCAAGCGAGGGGCCTCCAGGCAGGGCGAGGCGCAGGAGGGCTGCGTGCCCCGGGCGTGGGAGGCTCTGAGCACCCCACGGAGCTGCAGCAGAGCCCAGCTTGAGGAGGGAGAGCAGGGAACAGGTTCAGGGAGGGGAGCGGAGCCAGCAGGTCCCAGCTCTGCTGAAAGGCTGGAGCCATGGGAGGGACAAGGTGTGACGGAGCCCGCGCGTGGCCCCGTGCTGCTCTCTAGGAGAGCTCGTCCACCTGCAGAGCACCCGGGCACGGGGCCCTCCGCCTGCCTTGGAGAGCAGCCCTTGTGCCTGGGAGCCAGGAGAGACCGGGATGGGTCTTGGTTTTAGCAGCCTCTTCCTTCAAGGTGCCCGCTGGCGCTCCGAGTGCCGGCTCTGCGCCCAGCAAAGGGTGTCCCTGGGGACGGTCTCTGCTGGCCCTGCCTCTGCGAGCACATTGGGGTAGGGCAGCAAGGGACCGCGCTGGGCAGAACACAACGTACTGGCCGCGCCAGGGCCGAGGAACGCTTTGGTGCCACGTCAGTCAACGGAGCCGCAGCCGCACGTGCTCTTCCTCGCAGGGACATCGGCCCGACGTGGCAACGCTCCACAGCACGCGCGAGGTGGCTGAGGCCGTGCCAAAGGCCCCACGGTGCTCTGCCTTCCTCCCTCCGCACGCGCTCCTCGTCCTTTCTCCCCTTCCCGCTCCACGGGCCGGCATGCCTCTGGAGCTCGTCCTCCTCCCCAGCAAGCGGAGCTGCGCCCGGCACCTTCTGCTTTTGCAAACACAGCTTGGCACTCGTTAAACCCCAATAAAATTGAGAAATCTTAAACCGCAGTGCACCTCTCTTTAAAATGTCAAACACAGCAGTTTTATTCCAGTCCCGCACAGTCTCCACGCTGCAGACACCCCGTCCTACAGCCCCACTAAGAAATGCCCAGGCCGTGCCTTATGTCAGGAGGTGGGCTCGGAAAGAGGATACAAAGCTGCTGTCCTCTGCCTCCCCAATCTTCAGCACTAGTTTATCACCCTGAATAAACTCGGAGTAATCGTGCAGAAAATCACTTGATCCACCGCACGCCCATGAGGAATTTGTGCTCCGAGGTGTCACCATTGACCAGACCCGCGGCAAGGGCAGCATCCCGGGAATGTCACGCTGGGCAGCAGCCCCTGGGGGCCGAGGAGCAGCCCCTACACTGGGCACAAGGGCCGGCACCACGGCGGATCCGTGAGCGGGTGGCTCGTGGTGGAGGAGCTAGTGGGAGCAGGGGCTCCCTGGGGCCCGTCCCGCTGCACGGCTGCTCCCTGCACCCGGCTCCGCACGAGGGCTGCTCCCCCAGCACGAGATCGAGCAGGGAAGAGAGCTGCCCTGCAGCAGCTGGGTAAGGAGGGGGAACTGCACCCCAGGAGAGCAGGGTATGACGGCACCGTCTCCCTTCTGTATGGAAAACAAACCGCCCCCAGACCGAGGTGAAAGGAAAGCAAGAGGGGGCATCAAATGGAGGCAGCACGTGTCAGCTCCCAAACAGACCGGGAGACGCGGCTCTCCACGTGCCAAGAGGCGGGGGAACGTCTCGCTGCAGGTACCAAAGTGTTCTGAGGGCGGCTGCTTCGCAAAAGACAAATCCATTTCCACGTATAAAGAAACACATGGAGACGTTCACAAGTGCAGAAAGCCCCATGACACAAGCGGCTGGAGGCTGCGAGTGCGTCTGCTCCACGCGCCTTATGTGCCTGTCTTTCCCTGTCCTTATCCTCTTTGAAGAGCATCTGCTTTTGGCCGCAGCCAGTGACAGGACACGGGGCTACACGGTCCCGTGGTGGCCTGGGGTGGCTGTGCTCAGGACAGCCCGGTGGCACCGGTGCTGGCACGTCTGTTTGGGCAGCTGGTGTCCTGGCATGCTCTTGCTGCCGAGCTCGCACGTTGCTCTCCGGTACCGCAGCCCTCTCCAGGGCTCTAGCACCAGCTGGACGCTGGGTGTGTTTGCAGACTAAGCCGAGGTCTCAGCAGCAGCAGGACATGGTCTCTGGTGAGACCCATGGCCGCAGAGGGAAGGGATCAGCGGGGCAGTGTTTGCAGACCGCAGCCACATCTCCAGAGGTGGGTGCCAAGGGGCAGGGCCTGGCACTTTTTTCTTCTGTGGAGAGAGACACAAAAATCATTTGCAGACGTGACTCAGCATAGGCAAGTGGCAGCCACTCGGGCACTGGGTGTTTGGATGTAATGCTCTGTCTTAGCCTGACCCAACATCCACTGGTGTCAGTGGGATTCGGGCCTGAAAAGGGCAGCTGACGGAGGAGGAGGAGCTCAGGGCCGCTCTGGGTGCTGGTCACATTGGGAGGACACAGGCGCTGGCCCAGCCGGGGCAGTGCACGTGTAGGAGGAGGCCAGCCCTAAACAAGGAAACCCAGGTTTGTGCCTAAGTATCTACCCCAGGAGCACCTCATCTGGCTGCCTCCTGGCAGCCCCAGGCACAGCGATGGCTCTGGGAGCCTCTTCACCTTCCTCACCAGTGCACGGAGTTTGTCCATCCTCAGTCCCTCTGCACCTTCCTTAGGGAGGGATGTTATATAAATACCTTTAGAGTTGCTAAGTCCTTTACATGTCAATATTGGGGTTTATTTACACAGTAACATCTCACTTCCTTACGATGCAAAGCGTGGAATCCCTAGGGAGCCATCAAAGCGAGCAGGGAGGCTGGTCCGTAGTGCCGGTGGGAGCGTCACTCGAGCGGGAGGCAAGGACGGGCTGGCAGCAACCCCGTCACCAACACCGCCGCGGTGTGGCTGTTCCCGTGCCGGTGGTGCTCGGAGCGCGCAGCGCAGCAGCCGGCCGGGCGCTTTGCTCCGATGTCCCTGCCCTGCCCTCATGTCCCGGCCACTCAACCCCTGCTAATGGCAGCTCTGTGACAGCGGGTGCTACGCGGGGCTCCGTGGGTGCCCCGGCCAGTGCAGCCCTCCACCAGCAGCCACCTGGGTCCAGGTGCTGCCCCCCAAGCTGCCCCCCGTCCCCGTCCCCTCACCCCGGTCACCTGCGGCTCCTTGTCCTTGCTCCGCTGCCCTCCCCAGCAGAAGCCCTCCCTCCTCGTCTCTGCTTTCAGCCCTGTGCGGGACAAGAGCAAAGCCACCGTTGGCCCTTAACAGCTCCTCATATTTCTGCCAGATGAGTGAGACGCACAACAAAAGCTGAGGCACGTTTTTCTTAGAAACACCTAAGAAAGGAGCTGGACTTTTATCTGTGTGTGTGCGCATGGGAGAGCACGGCTGGAACGCTCCGGGGGAGCAAGCTGTGCCCGAAGCCAGGCTGCCTGCTCAGGGCCCGGCATCCAAAGAGCTCCCGGCCGAGCAGAGCCTGAAAAGCCAAGGCAAGAGAGGGCTGGGTATCTGCAGTGTAAGAGGTAAGTCTGTAACGCGGCTTAATCCAGCTGAAACAACTGTACGCAGATAACGCCATGCGGTACAAATGGCTCATAATGAGAGAGTTTAGCTGCACGCACATTTCTGGAGCAATTGCCACTCTGCCTGATAACATAAGTGGCAAAAATGGGTCTGTTGCCATCCTATTAGAAGGAAAGCAGAGCGCTCAGCGACTGAGCACGGATAGACATGCACATGAGTGCTCGGCACAGAGACGTGCCCCGTTCTGCCTCTCGGAGTCTCCTCGACCTCCTGCACACGGCGCTCCTGCCGCAATGCTCCTCGGCAAGAAGGCAGATGCCCTGGCGGGGCTCCCTCCCCACAGCCCCGGACATTCAGCTGGAAGGGCCCTTGGGACGCCACGCCATGGGTCCCCCCGACCCCGGGCTCGCATGCAGTGGCCAAACGCGCTCGGCGCTGCCCCGGGTTGCCCGGGCTCTGCCCGGAGCCGACAGGAGCCGGGGCTGGCGGCTGCCTTTGAACTCGGCCCCGCAGCAACTACAGGGAGGGATGAGCTGCGGCATGACAAGGTCTCATTTCCCTGCTCCCGAGCACCAGGCACGGCGCTGCAGGGCATTCGCCTCCCGCATCCCGGACCTCTGCCGCACTCACCGCCAGCCCCGGCCCAGCCTGCGGCATCAGGACAGCGCGAGCACCGCTGCTGTCACGGGCAGGGCAACCACGAGCCCCTTTGCCAAGGGCGGGGAAGCTCTGGGCAAGGTCTGCCTTGGGTTTCCTGCCTTGCTTCTCTTCAACAAGACCAACAGTACCACGGGTTTAGCTAGTGCCTGTGACACAGAGGATGCACAAGGTGTGATTTCTCCTCTGTGCCTTTGTCCCCCTTGCCTGCCAAGTTCCCAGGGTAGCCTAGGCAGGCCGGGCTGATGAGCTGCAGCGAGTGACAAGGCAAGGAGCTGTGGCTCCAGGACCACGGAGATGCTGGTACCAGCACGTCACCTATGGCGAGACGGGCCAGGCCTCGTGTCATCACCAGGAGGGGCAGGGTGGACACGCAGTGCCCCAGCTGTGCCCATCCCATCGGCTCAGCACGCACAGGGAGCACCTCGGGGCTCCCTCATGCCCACTGCACCATCCCAGCCTGCCAGCACCAAAACCAGGGGTGTAAGGGGCAGTCTTCACGTGGGGCAGCTCTTCCCCCTGCGGTCCCATGGCAGCTCAGAAGAGGAGCACCAGCCCCTGTTGCTCTCACTGAGCTCTGTTCACACCAGGGACCTGGAACACCACTCTGGGTTCACCAACACTGCTCCGGGTAGGCAGACACCGCACACGAGCTCCTCACCTCTGGCTGTCCCAGGCTCAGCTCGCACCCGCTGCCCTCGGGGATCTGGATGCTGCACGAGGACAGGAAGAGCACGAGCGCTTGCATGCGAGAGCAGGAGAGGTGCCCTTAGGAAGGCATCAGCCGTGGCTGGGACGTGTCCTCGGGAAGGCCCTTAGCTCTCCTTTACGACACTCCTTTCATTGCCACGAGCTGCCCTTCGGCTCAGCTCTGTCAACACGGGATCCCCATCCCAAATCCCTGCGGCTGCACAGGTGGTCCAGGCAACACCCGGCAAGTTGCTGTCATCCAAAGCAGCTCTCTAGTGTGTTCCTAGTGCCGTCCGAGATACACGGGTGCTATAAAATAGCTTTCCTCTAAAATGCAGACTTACTGTTAAAACGAAACGTTAGTAACACATAGCTCGAGGGCTGAAGACAGAGCCAAGTCTATTAATACACTGGTGCCTTCGCCCTCCAAAGTGGGACTTAAAATTCATCTTGATCCAGCCCTGCCAAGGAGCTGCTGCTGCTCCAGAGCTGACTTTAGCCATGACTCCCTTTTAGGCAGGGAGGAAGAGCACTCGGTGCAGGTGCCTGGCTCTAATTACAGGGCAGGCTTCTTCCCAGGACGTCTAATGAGCACCGAGCGGCAGAGATTTGACGCCAGAGCCAGGAGAACCTCTGAGTCTCAGCGTGGTCTGAAACACCACCCACAGCCAGGCTGGCCTGGCGGGGGAAGTAAATCAGTCCCAAAAGAGAGAATTGCTGGTGCCCTAAGAGCAAGACTTGCCAGGGGTTACAGGGGCTCGAGGTTCCCTGGGTCCTGGGAGGCATCACGGGGAGGACAAGCTGCACCAGACAGAACAGAGTCTGAATAAAGCCCTTCCCTCCCTCGTGTGAAAACCAGGGCAATGGGGGCATGTTAAACTTATTAATCAGTTTATTAAACTCTTTTTGGGGGTTAAAAGCTCCTCAGAACAGTGCTGATTCCATCAAATGCAGGAACTGTTCACCTCATGTGCGGCCAAGGCTGAGACCGCCTGTGAGCAAAACACAGCCCCCTTGCAGCAGCACGGAAAGGCACCAGCAAATAACGTATTCTGGAGAGGGAGTTTTCCCTTTTTTCCAGCCATAAATCGCCCGCGAGCAGAGTGCTGGCTCTCGCCCGTGCTTGTTGCCCTGCATGATTTGTGGAGTCCCCCAGCCCACAGCTCTGCGCACGGTGTGAGCAACGGTGTGAGATGAGAAGCACACGCAGGATGAGGAACAACGCGGCTCGTCCCGTTCCGTACCTTTCCTTACGTATCTCCTGCGGGTCGCACGGGCGCTGGTCCCGGGCACAGCGCTCCCCGTCCCGGCTGCTCGCAGCATCTCTCCTACCTCCCGTCCCCAAACGCCCCGTGGGTTTTTGCCAGGCAGCCCCAGCCCGTGCGAGCAGAGCCGAGTGCTCTGCCCGGACGCGGCCCGCGCCAAGCTCTGCTGTCCCAAGGGTGCCGCTGGCAGCGGCTGGCAACAAAACGTGCTAAAAGCAGCACACGCCTGCGGACCGCGTGAGCAGCTCAAGCCCTGTGGTGCCTGCGCTGCCTTTGGAGGGCTGCACGAAGGCAGAGATCTGCAGAGAGATGAGAATTCCCAGTTTGCAGCCATGCAGCAGTCTGAGGCTGTCCCCTTGGACACCCCATGCACACGGGAGCTCCAGGAGCCCCTCCACTTCATCCCCCCAAAGGCCTTTCCTCCACCTCCTGCACATCCCTGCTTCATCTGCTGTCGGTGCCAGCACGCCTTGGGCACCGCAGTGAGTGCTGGGGCCAGCAGGAGCTGCTGCCCATGGAGCCACCTGAGGATACCATGTCCCAAAAGCAGTGCACAAGGTCACCACAGTCTCAGCTGTCCCAGCCACAGTGGAGGACAGGCCAAGGCGTCGGGAACCGTCCCCTACTCCAGGACAGAGAAAGCTGGTGAGACCTATAGAGCCCCCCGCAGCGTAAATCCTATTAACCACTCAGGTGGCTCTGAGCTCTGAGCCTCCCCATGGGGCGAGAGGTTGCTTAAGACACTGCAAGCCCTTAATGCAGATGAATACTTGAGGCCATCAAAGAGATCTTAAAAGCTTAAAGGAGGTAAACGTTTAAGCCCCTCTAAGGCTTTGCCGCAGGGTGACAAGGCTGGGGGAAGCCCCGGGGCCACTGCAGCAGAGCTGGGGGATGGTGCCCCGGCTCCACAACCCCTTCCCACCTCCTTTCCAATGGCCAGGACTGGTGCTGCCTGGACAGAGGACACTTTTCCCCCAGGTACCACCCTCAGGACCCTGCGAGTCCTTGGCCACCACCGGGGCTGCATTTCTCCTCCGCACTCTCGTCCCCATCGCCTCCCCCGGCTGCCTCCGCACAGCACAGGGACGGCCACGTCGCTCCCACTCTCACATTTATTTTCTGTCTAGACGTTGATGGGTTTGATATGTAGCCCTTCCAACGCCCAGCCGCAGCTCCTGCACCATTTCATCAGGAAAGCAATAAACCTAATGGGTTTCTGTGGGCAGTTGCATGCTTAATTCAAGTTCTGCCCACTGAAAAGCTTGAATGAAATTACACCGAGCACATTTGGAGCCCCAGGAGTGCTTTCCTACATAAATCTGGAGGTTTCAGTGGCATCTTTAATACACACTAAATAGGGGATTGTCACCAACAGTGTCCTCTTGCTAAGAGAGATCAGAAAATATCTCATTCACAACAGAAGATTAATCCACACGAATTTTCCTCAGGTGGTTTCTCAGTGTCATTAATGACTTGTCGCTCCTGGTTGCAGAGAACTGTATCTGCAGTAACTGGATACCACAAATTACTTCACTCCCTTTCAAGGCGCTGCAGCTGCCCTGAAGCTCAACACTGCACGTGGCTGCAGGTGCCTGCTCGCCGTTCCTCCGAGCTCCATGAGAACAGCCTTGCTGCCTGCCTCCCTCCAGCCTCTGCGCTCCCGCACGTCTGTTCTCCGTGTGGGAACAGACCCGGCTCTGCAGCTCGTGCCACGGATCCTCAGCAGCCCCTGCAGACCCTCTGTGCTGGCTGCTCACCAGGCTCCTGGGCTCAGGCCCCGCTCCTGCGTTCCCCAGCAAGTGGACTCGAGCCCGTGCTGCTGCTCTGCTGCTTCCAAACACGTCCCCACAGGGCAGGAACAGCCTTCCTCCGACCCAGTTGTCTGCCCACTTACAGGACTTGCTCTCAGGCTCCTTGTTTGGCCCTTTTAAGCATATTTATTCCTGCTGTATTAGCAAATGCAAGTGCCTGCAAGGTTAGTTTCTCCGGGGGATCTACACCACCCAAAGCACGCAGGCAAAGGCAGCAAAGCAAATTATTGTTTTGCTTTAACATAAGAAACATCACTGATTAAACCTGCACATCACATGCACATGCTGCTTTTTCAGCATCCTTCCCAGGCTGAGTGCTGAGGATGAGGTTGTCATTTTGCAGGGTTCTTGCAAGTTGCATCCTGCCCAGAGCTGGCATTGCCCCCAGGCCTGCTGCCCCTCTGCTTCCAGGCTCCCTTTCCTCTCTAAAGTGGTCACAGAAAGACCTTCCATGACCCTCACACCTGCAGAGAGGACAGGATTCCCCACTGCCCCTTGTGATTAGTGTTCACCCATAGGATATTGCTCCTGCTCAAGCTCAAGAGAGCTGGTAGCCACCTGCCAGCCCAGGCTGCTCCATGCAAGGAGATGACCACTAAAACATGACAGACACACGGCCCTGTGCCAGCTGTAAGAATCTCATGTTGTGTCTTCTGTAGGTTTTTAGCTCAATGAGGAAATAATAAAAGAAAAAGGAAACCAAGCACTTTGAAGTACATCAGAGTTCCCAGCAATCAAGGAGCCACCTTCAGCTCCCTCCCAGCCACAGGTATTTGCTTCCTCTGGTTAAGGGCCCAGACCTCAGAAACTGTTCCAGACCTGGGAACCTGGAGATGGGTTTGAACAGATGGAAGCATTTCCATATGAAAGGAGGACTCTCCTTGGGAAGAAAGATGGAAGCTGCAGTGTGATGTTAAGATGAAACGCAAACTCATGAATAGAGGCTTTGCATAAGAGCCCATAAACACATATCACTCCATGCTCAGACAAGGCACATTTCCCTTGCTGCTGCAGGCTGGACACTTGCAGCTCCCGGAGGCTCCCAGGCCGTCCTTGCACAGACCTGCAGCAGTGTCATGTTCAGAAGTGCCTGCGTGCTGCTGTCACGAGCCCAGGGCCCTACGGACAGGAACACACCTGCAGGCTCGGTCTTGACAAGCGCTGCTCCCCAAACAACACTTGAAATGGGAACTAAAGGTCTGCAGCTTTCGTGGGCTCCCCAAGCTCCCCATTCCCCCGTCTTGACATGATCCCAACTCGCAGTCACGCCAGCAAGGCCAGGGAGACACCGAGCCCAGCACGGCAAAACCCGGGCGCTGCGGCTGGTTCCCGGAGACCGATGGACCCTTCGTGTGAAAGGAGTCCAGCTCGCACGGCTGCTTCAAACAGAACGCGTTCTCAGGCCGAGAGATTTAATCCTTTACTGATGCTAAATTCCATGCAGATTTCTAAGTCAGGAGAGAAGAAGAAGGAAAAAAAAAAAAAGAAAAAAAAGCAGTTGATCATGGAGCTATTTAAATAATAACCAAAGAGTTGCACATCATGAGAGACATGAAGATAGCAAGAGGATTAGGAGAAAAAAAAGAAAGCCAAGCTTACTCAGCTTACTTTTAAGGCAATGCGAGTGTTCACTCAGGCATTCTTGGAATGAGAATTTTAAATTAAGGTTGATGATAGCCTGAAATAATAAGCTCCATACTGTCTACAAGGTCTTTGTTCTGTTAACTCCCGCATCTCTAACAGGATGATAAATTCACTTAGTATTGGTCAATTATCACCTTTTCTGGCAGCTTGTTTGTTCCCCGGAGCCTCTGCAGTCCCGGCTGTGCTGTTGTGAGAGCACTTGCAGAAAGCCTTTCTGTGCAACTGGCTTTTAATGACTGAAAGGCTTTGCTTTTGGGTAGCTTTTGGTACCTGAAATGGAAAAGAAAAAAGCAGGGGGAGGGAAGGGGGGGTTGTCTTTGTCAAATCTGTGTTGTTCTAGTTCTTTTTTTGTATAGAACATCCCAGGTCACCAGGACACAGACCATCATATCCACAGCTCCAGGGCACTGGTGTCCATGACCTGTTTCACTTCCATTTCTCTTCTCTAGCTTCTCCTTTCCAGTACCTTGACCACCTTCACTGTCATTTACATGCCACACTCCGGCTGCCATCAGGTTCGTGCCACTTGGTGCTTGCTCTACACTACCAAAGGCACCAAAGCTGCTCAGGACGAACGAAACTCCTGGGAACAAGAACCCAACAACCAGCCCCCGAGGTCCCTCATGTGTTTTGGACCCCAGCAGCAGCTACGAGGAAAGCAGAATGACTCACTGCTGCTGAGTATAACGAAATAAAAAATACTTCACACAGGAGCAACTGTCCTGGGGTCACAGAGTCATCTTGGCCTGTGTCCCCCTCAAGTCCACTGAACCTGCAGTCCATCCGCTGCAGCCGCACACAGCAAACCCCCGAGGCAAGGCACAAGAGCACAGCCAGTTTAATGGCACTGTGCAAGACGTGCCATCCGCCATCAACAACGTTTGGCTCTGGGACTTCCTGAGCCAGAGGCATTATCTTGTATTTAATAGCTTGCAATGGAAAAGTCTCTGGAAAGGGTGATCTGGGTTGGCTGCATCCTTAATAAACGCAGTGTGTCAATAAAAAAGACCTGGGAACAGCACCTCATCTACCCAGCTGGTGAATGCCAAGCCCCGGGCTCTCATGCTCCTCCATGCTTGGTAATATGTAAAACCTCAGAGCGTGGGAAGCCGCAGCCTGCTCCTCTCATCTCACCGTAGGACCGTGCTGGGGTCCCTGCAGCGCAGGGATTTTACTGTCATTTCATGCCAGGGCTCTGCCTCGTGAGGATGCGTGTGTGCAGCTTTGCTCGTGAGCTGACTGTTCGTTTCTGGGCAGGCAGAGCGGAGCAGCGCCCGGCTGGGAAGCCGGGACGCCTTGGGGCAGGGTTTGCTGTAACCTCGCTGAGAGGATCAGCTCCTTCAGCCGCTCCGGCACACAGGCGGGCTGTGCTGCCTGCCACCGGCACCCAGCCGCACCAAGGGACACAGAACAAGGCCCTCTCTCCAGCAAAGCACCTTTCATGCCAGTTCTAAGAGCAAAGTCCCCCCTGGGATCCAACTCCCATGTTAGCAGGGGACACTGCAGCAGCCAGGCACTGGGGAAGGGAGCGGTGCCCAGACGAGCCCTGGGCAGGAGTCAGAGCAGAGCCAGTGCCCACAGGGCCTTTAGTCCTGCACCCACAGGGCAGGTGGCAGGAGAACTCCTGGGACACTTCCCGAACCCAGCACGGCCCCTTGGAAAGATATGCGACTAGGAGAGACGCACAAGGCACATGCGGCTCATCACTGCAAGCAGATCACTCCTGTTCCAAAACAAGTGAGGGGGGAAGACATAATGGGGGGATCTTTGGAGGAACTGGGAAGCTCAGTGCAAAGAATGGGCTTTGGCAATTATGTCTGGAAAGACTAGGACAGCTTTCCTGCCCTGGAGATGATAGAGGAGGACAAAAAAACCCCATTTTCCTCCACGTCCGTGGCAGCGGTGCCGATAGTTTGCTTGCCGTGGAGAAGATGAACGGAGGAGACTGGTCCCTGGTGCTGCTGAGGGAACCTAAACACAGGCTTTTGTCTAAGGAGAAGAAAGGCATTAACAAAGAGTTTATCTGATTTACACTTGGGATTTAGCTACAACAAGGAATGAACACATGAAATGAAATGCTGACTGAGAAGGGCTCAGGCTCTCAGGAAATTTCCCCACTGGAAGATCTGATTCTTCTACAATCTGGTAATTACTGCGTCCTAAACCCCTTCAACTGGGCACACAGCTAGAAAATGCGAAGGTGCTACCACCTTGGTAATGGCAAGGGGGAAAATTCAAGTCATGATACTCCCTGCCCCTTCCCCTGCCTGGTATTTTTCCATGTCCTGGTTGCCCTTTGGACACATCCCAAGTTCCTTCCTGTGGTGGTCTCTGAAATTCATTTAAATCAGGAAATTACCCTGCCTGTTTTTCCTCCATGGGCTACATGTGTCCAGGCTGACAAATTGCAGCACAACTGGATGTCAACTGAGATTTAACCCTTTGCTTTCAGGGCAAGACCCTTTAAAAGGGCTTCCGGCCCCTCATCTCCACTGTGCAGGATAAGTCGAGCCAGGCAGCCTCGGAACAAGTGCATCAGAGGTCCCTATGGCCAGAGGGGCACCGTGAAATCAAACAGGGTTGATAAAACCCTGCAGAGACACTAGGATAGCCAGCAGTGCCAGGCAATTGCCACATGCCAAATCAACCAGACCCAGCAGACACAAAGCGCCAGCCTAGCCCAGAGGAGGAGGATAAAAACGAAACCACCACAAACGCTCACAGAGCCCTCGAAGAGCAGCACGTCTGACCCAAGGGGACAGGACACCGGTGCTATCTGCAACGACACACTGCAAGGGGGCGTCACACCAGAGAGCATCAGATGGGTGTAGGAAACAGGGGCTTCATCCTGCAGCAGACAAGGCCACCGTCACTGCACAGAGCTCATCTCTCCAGAAGATAGCTGAGCTGCAAGAGCACTCAGGTACCTCCAGTGATCAGCAGCATTTTCTTACAGACAGATTTGCTTTCCTGGTGCACTAGCTCCTGCAGAACAACCCAGGAAAGGAGGCCACAGCTGTAGTTTTGACCCTGGCAAATGAACATTGCTGCCAGCTGCGCTCTCACTGCAAGGACTGGCAGCTGCATCATGAGCAAGTGGTGGTCACTTAAACCCATCGGCACATGTCCTCCAAAAATCCCAATTCACACAGGAAGGGCTCCCAAACTGCATGTGGCACATGGCATGGTAGCCCCAGCACAGAGCCAGCCAAGGTTTGGGGTGCTCACGGTGGGAGAGAGACCCTAGGCCTGCTGAGGAAGCTTCTGAGCTGGAAGCAGACGTGGAGCAGGCAGACGCCCGGTGCCCGTGCCTGCCTTAGAGGCTGCTGCCACCCATCCAGCCTGGCAGGATTTTCTGCAAACAGAAGATCAGATTCCAGCACAGGGAGTTTAAAGGACTCCCAGGCTACACCAAGGCTAACCCAGGTCAAAGCTCCTGCGCCCTCCAGCTCAAAGGAAAGAAAGGTTGAAAAAGATGATTAACAGAGGCTTAGAAACAAAGGTGGCTTGATTTCTCTTGAAACTGGGAGCAACCTCTCAGACAGCAGCAGGCAGGAGCCTGCTCAGCTTTCAGTGGGGAGGCAGATAAGAATTTTTGCCTGGACCTGGTCCAAGCCAGCACGAAGGGAGAAGCAGTAAGGAAATGAGCGGTTCAAAAACAATCCCTCTCATTCCTAAGGCACCGGGATGGACTCTGGGGACCATAACCTGCCAAAGGCTGCACGTGGAGCCCATGGGCCACCTCCAAGCACGCTGGACCCTGCTGTCACCCCTGCAGGGCAGCAGGACCACATGGGCCCACAGGCTCCAGCATCCTCGCCCTGCATGAGGCAGAGCAGAGGCCAGCCCGGAGAGCGACACTTCCAGCAAACCCAGGGCTGCACCAGGAGACCCAGGGAGGTGATTTACAGGCTCTGGCCAACGCTGCAGGTGGTGTGGATGGGTGACAACCAGGGGAAAAAGAAGAGATGTTGGTTATTTCAGAGTCTATGTTGCGCTAGCCTCATAAATCAAAGCAGGAGGTGCAGTAAATGGTCCCTGCAGAGTTAACTGGATTTTCTTACTGGTGTTATGCCAATGCCATCGAGCCTTGCTTCATCTCACTTTCATTCCTAGGGGCTTTAAAAACAAAAAGAAGATCCGGCATGGTTTGTGATGTGGTTAAAGGAAACATCAGCTCCTGGCCGGAGGGGCCGGGAAGGCAGCGCGTGCATCCTGCGTTGCACAACACCTTCGGGAAGGAGGAAGGACAAGGGCGAGCCGCTCCGCGGAGGCGCGGGGCAGCGCGGGAGCCGGCACCGACCCCCTGGCTGGGCAGCACTGCGAGGGACCCAGCGCACCCCCGGACTACTCCAGCATGCGGCCGTGGCAGGTATTCCAGACACACGCCACACGAGCTAAGAGGATTATTATTTAATTAGAAATAAGCCTCATCTATTAAATAGCCTGTAACACTCGAAGCGCTGTTTATAAGGAAAAATGCTTTATTTCCAGAGAGATGGCTCACTTGTGACAGCTGTAAAACCCCATTAATGAGAGGATAAGAGCCCTGTAACTGTTAAGAAATCCAGTCTTATTTCTTGCCTTTAGCATTGCTTACAACTCAATTTACGTTCGAGATTGCTTATTTAAGCAGATACTGGTGTAGCAAAGCTGAGCTATCAGCTCCCAAGCCAGTTTGCAACGCGGCCCCACTGCCAAGACAGTCCCCTCCTTGCAGCTGCTCTTGCATGTGGCAACAGCCTGGACTATGGGGACGACAGCACCAGGGTGGGAAGAGAGGGACGGCCCCCCAGCCCAGTGCCGGGCCCTCTGCCACAGCACGAGTTAAAAAATAAAAATAAAACAGGGGAAGAACCCAACACAAATTTACAACCTGAAGCAGGAGTTCAATCAACCAGACAACCCCTCCTGGAGTTTATTCTATATAGTGTAATTAAACACAACTGACAGCTTCACTCACCCATCTTTAAGAAGGGGGCACAAAAACCCTGCTGTAAGAACTACAGGACAAAGTCTCCCCAAGGACTAGGCAGAAACCCTGACCCCAATGGGTAGGAGACCCGGCGGGGAGGAAGGGCTGCTGACAGTGCCAGTCCGAGGCATCTCCTGCCACGACGAGCTCGCCATGCGGAGGTGCAAGTGCTGTTTTTCACTGTTGACTGTTGCACAGAATTGCAGTGTTGGTGTCTCCATTTATTTGATTTGTATTGCCTGAAGGAAAATGCTTTTGCTGTCTTCATGCACTCTAAGCTTTTGGCTTCAAAATAAAAGCTCTAGGGACTTGTCATCACATGCTTTCCTTCCCATAAAGAAAGGGCAAAATCCAGTCTTTTCGAGCTGAATTGCAGAAAAGGGCCCTCCGCTGCTGCTTCGTGTTGCTCAGAGGTGACCTTGCAAAGGTTGTTTTCCAAGGCAGCGGTCTCCCACTGCCGCAGTTTCGCATTAAGACTGTCTTGTCCTGACTTCCCTGCTTTACTGGGCGGACTTTGGTAGCCTTTGGAGGAGCTGGAAAAGCAGCAGTGCGACCCAGCTCTCCCAACCCGAACAAATCCCCTCCAGACGCGGTCCAGCACAGCCACCCACACGGGCAGCTGCATCTTCCACCAGCATCATACGAGTGCTCCCATGGGCAACTCAGCCCCGAACGCCCCTGTGGGGTGAGAGACCAGCCGTGTCCCCCTCCCAGCCTGCCCAGGAGCTCTGGGCCTGCAGAGTTCATCCTTTGCTCCTCACAAAAATAAAGTTGGTGATTTTTGTCCTTTGCAGCTGACTCCATTCCCTCATCCAAGGAAGGAATCAACACAGCAATCCCAAGGACTTCCCTCTCTGTATCTCCAAATGACTGCTCTGCTCTCAGTCATGAGGTCTACTCCAAGAGTGCTGCTATCTGTGTTGTGCTTGGTCTCCCTTGTTCCCTCCTTCCATCTCTGTGCCTTTCCTCCCCCATCCTGTTTCTCATTTTTGTTTGGATAAGAAAAAGCAGCGATTAAGTAAGCTTCTCTGCATCTTCCTGCAGGCTCTGAATTGCCCAGACCAGTCGATTCAGTTCATTCTCCGTGTTTCTTTTGCCCACTGCTGACAATCTGAAAGATCACGATGTATTTACTCTTCCCCCGGCACTTTGAGGAAGA
This sequence comes from Eudromia elegans, assembly GCA_003342815.1. Classification (NCBI taxonomy): domain Eukaryota; kingdom Metazoa; phylum Chordata; class Aves; order Tinamiformes; family Tinamidae; genus Eudromia; species Eudromia elegans. The sequence goes on from PTEX01000205.1 coordinate 440,107, forward strand.
TGAAACATGAACATTCAGGGCGTTGTTAAAGAAATGGCAGGCAGGCAAATAAAACATGCTGGTCAGAGGAGCTAAACAGACTCCAATTTCACCCAGCGCAGGGTCCGCTTCAAACGCTTTGCCCACGGGCTGCCTGGGGGCCGCATGAGCGATGGCGAGCCGCGACCTGGGGCGAGGGCGACCTCCTTCCATGGCTCTCCTTGGAGAGCATCAAGCCAGCACGGTGCCAGCTTTCCTACTCGTTTCCCTACAGCGCTGCTTGAGCTGACTCGGTGCAGATCTTCACCTAGAGCCAAGCGCGGCCCTCGTCCGTGCTCCGCAAACGCAGGCAGCACCGCTCGGCTGTGGCTTAATATTTATCTTCCTTGACCTAATGTTCCCAACTAACAGTCTGATGCTGGACACTGAAATTACCTGCTCATTCGCTTTTTTTTTTTCTTTTTTTTCTGCTGTCTCTGAAGGAAAATCTGAGTCTTTAAAGCTCCCACAAATACTGCAGGGAGCTCTGCCGTTAAGGATGCAAACGGAGATGACCTGGAGCGATTATGGTTCATTCGGCAGCAGGCCTGTGGGTGTTGCTCATCAGGAGAACAGGAGACTTCTCTGGCAGCTCGCTGCCCTACTTCTATTTCATAAATGTATAATTGTGACACCGCGTTACATAATTTAGTGTGTTACATCAAGATTGGGGCCATCCTTGTGTAGCTTATTCGCCTGCGTGTTGAAGCTCACAGGGAAGACACAAACTGTGCTACAGAGGTGCTACAAAAAGCCCTCGTTATTTTCCAGAAGACCCCATGCTGCACGGGCTGCGACCCCAAAACACAGCTGTTCTCTCTTACACTTTAAAGGATTTGGGAATGAGAGGCAAAGCCCTGCAGCACACGAGCTAGGCGTGTTGTGCAGAGACCACAGCCCAGGGAGAACTCGGGCCTGCAGACGTGCCACGGGTGCACGTGGAGGGCGGCGCCGCACCCCCAGGCATCGGGCAGCTCTGCACGGACAAGGGGACAGCTCGGGTGAGGACAGGGACGGCCCGCCAGGCCTGTCGCCAGGTCTGTCACGAGGAGGACGGCAGCGTTCCAGGAGCGTCATCCGGATGGACAGGGCTTCACCCCAGCATCACTTCTCATTGTCAACCAAGAGTTGAGCAGTAACTTGTTCCTGTGCCAGTCACATCCCCAGTCAAACCAGGCACAACCAACAAGGCCTTCCCTTTGCCTTGGGTGGGTTTGGCTCTTCCCATTAACCAGCTCTCAGTCACCAGGACCAGTACTGAGACCAGCTCCCTGTCCACGAGCACAGGGAAGGACCAAGTGCCCTGGTGCCTTCACTCTCCACCAAGCAAAGCGTGTCCAACTGTGGGACCTGCCCCTCTGGGGAGGAGACCAGGCCACCTCTGGGAGGACATGGACACTGCACCACTAGCGGTCACCCAGAGCAAGGCCCATGGCACAAGGCCATTTCTCCCAGGACCAGGGCAGGGCAGTGGTCTTGTGCATAGACACCCTCAGCAAACCTCTGCACAGCTTCAGAAGCGCTGCCTGCTGCCAGAGCTTCCCATGGGACACACACCCCCAGCAGGACACGGCCACCACCTCGGGGAGACACTGAGCAGCACCTGCCTCAAAAGGCAACTTCCAGCTTCCACACGGCGCATCTTCGTCTTTCCAGATCAACTATCACCATCCTTTTGCTCTACAGAAACCCGTGCCATGGAGGAACTGACACAGTATGGCGGGTAGGAGCTGCGAGAGGCAAGGCTGCAAGCTCGGCACCAGACTGAGCCTGTGCTAAGCCCTGAGCCACCCAGATCAGGGAGCAACAGGGTAAAGAGCACCTACTACCACCTACTTCCCCATGCACTCACACTTCCAAACCACCAAGATATGATTGTGTCCAAATGCAGTTAAAAACCTAATGCTCTCTGCCAGCCAGAGGGTTACTTGAGAGAGATTCACAGCCCAGAGCTGTTGCCTCTCTTTTTGGGAGAAGGTCGTAGTCCTGCCTGACAAGCTGGATCGATACCTTGCAATTCAGTTTGCTCAAGTCTTTCAATACCACCTGGCACTCTGTGCAAAAAAACAAAAATAAATAAAAAATAAATACATGAAAGCAGTTAGCCTGACCACCTTTGATGAGTAAGAGGCAACTGGAGATGTCATATGGCTGTTACTAGCAGGTCCTAGGGATCAGTTCATAGTGTTGCATAATTCAATATTTTAACCCATTAATTGACTAGAAAAGTCTTTCTGGTAAGACAGCCAGATGACAAAACTGATGGTGCAACAGGCAGCAAGAAGCACGTGCTGCTCAACACCAGTGATATGAATCACTCAGGGAACGGCCACCATCCCGAATACACCTGAAAAGGGTGAACGCAGGATTCAATGTAGGTCCTGAGAGCAGAGGTGGAGAGAGGAATGGGACACTCGCTACAGGGGAGCAATGAGTGAGGAGAGGATTTGCAAGGGAAAAAGGGGGGATTTAGGACAGCTGCCTCACTAGAGAGACAAACCTTCAATGTGAATGGAATCAAGAGCAACAGGTCCAGAGGGAAGGGATACAAGCTCTACATCGCTATGGGGAGAGGACAACCAAGATCTCAGGACTAAAACCCAACATTCAACAAAAGTCGCCTTAAAATCAGTCACAGTTTTTCCAACTGACATGGATTAAACACTGCAATGGCTTTCCAGGAACAGGGGGGCTGGGTGCAGCTTCAAGTCTTGCACGCTTTCTCTGGAAAGAAGGGAGAAGGGATTGTTGTGTTATGCACACATGAGAACTGGGATGATCCAGCCTAGGGCCCTGCATGTCTAAATCCCAGATCTCTCCCTCTGGGATTTAGATGCTCTCTGGGAGACCAACCATGAGCTGCCACCGTTCCCACACTGCTGCCCTGCAGCCAGGATGGGCACAGTGGGCAGAGGAGCCCTTCTGCCTTAGCCCTTAGCCTCAGCCTGCTGCCAGGCCCGTGTTTTGCACGAATCACGGGCGTTCGTCATCCCAGCTTTCGAGGGCGCGGGAGGAAGTGCCTGGGGAAAAGCACCCGGTGCCCAGGGCACTGCTCCCGTTTCCTTCCCCTTCTACCCGGGGCAAATCCTGTCCTAGGTGTCACCTCCAAGCCCAGCCCGGAGGTGACACCAGCTGCGTGCGCTCCTGCACTGCAGCCCTGCGGATGACGGAACGCCACCGGGGAGCAGGCGATGCAGAGCACGGGGTCGGGTCGTGCTGCTGCTGCCAGCACAGCCTCCCTCTGCGCTCCAGGAGCAGCGGGACAGCGAGCCGAGGCGGCTCAGGTCCCGGCTCTGCAGCATGTCCCAGCACAGCCCTGGACACAGTTTTCTTATTGCTACCGGAATAAGAGCATGTTGTTTCCTACGCAAAGTCCTAGCAGCCCAGCAGGGGCTCCCCAGGGAGCAGCGAGCACAGGGCCCCCGTGCCAGCGTCCTGCAGCGTCCTCCGGTACACGAGCTCCTGGCTGCAGCTCCGGCCACGCAGGGAGAGAAGGACATGGTGTTTGTTTTTGTACCAGGAGCAAGTCACGCTGATGATGCAAGCCGGGTACCTTTCGGGCTGCAAGTCCACAATTTCCCAGAACTGCGGGAGCAGCCCTGCTTCCTGCAGCACACGGCGAGCCGCGGCCGGAACGCGTTCTCCTCGCCCCGCAGCCAAGCGTCTCCTCTCCCGGGGCGCGCGGGGCTTCCCGCTGCGTGCCGAGCTCATCCGCAGGGAGCAAAGCTGCCACCAGCAGCGGGGCCCGGCTGAGGCTCCACCAGCTCCGCGCCTCCCCGCACCGCCCCTGCCAGGCAGGGAGCAGGGACCGTGCAGGGAGGACGGCCGAGGCCTCGCGTCCCCTGCTCGGAGGGGGACCGGCCCCCAGCACCTCGCCGGGGTCCCCGGAGGCTTCAGCACCACGAGAAGGGCGCAAGGTGGGAGAAGCGGAGGCAGCTACGAGAAGAGGGAGCAGAACAGACACTGTAAGCTTATGGCAAAACACATACACACTGCAAGACTGATGAAAAAACGCAGCAAGAGCGGGGAGAACCCTCTGCCCAGCTGAGAAGCCAGCGCAGAACTGTCCTGCTCTCACGGGTACCAGGCGGCCAAGCCAGGCAGCAACCCCACAGCGAAGCACACGGTAAATACTCCTGTTCAGCACTCCCCAAGCAGCACACCGCGGTGTAAAATATTACAGTCACAAAATGCACTGCACCCAGCGTGTGCTCAGGACGAGGGCCACGGAGGTCAGGTTTTGCAAGCGGCAGGTCTGACACGCTGGCGACCTCGGAGGAGCGGGGTAGGAGCAGCCTGGTTAGTGACTGCAGGTCCCGGGGCCGCACTAATGACCTGCCATTAGTTAATGGGGTAAACAGGATGTCCTGGGTCTTTCCGTCTCGTCAGGCTGACATCAGCCCCGCGCTAAGGAACACGGCGGCTGCTACGGGATCTGACTGATGAAGACTTGAAGCGGGAAATGTAATTAGTGCCAATTAGCACAGTTTTATGGAAAAGAGATTCTGACATGCATGTTATAAAGACTCGCTGTTTCAATGAAGCTTGTGATCATGCTGATGTAATGAGCTTATGTAAGGCACTGGGGTATTTTAACGGCCTGGAAGCAGAGCGCCGAGACGATGCACTGGGAACGCAGATGCTCCGGCGGTCACAAAACGGTGCTGCAAACACGGTACCGCAGCCCGCCCGGGATCCTGAGGGCCTCTCGCGGGGATTAGTTTTTGTCTGTCCAAAAGCTAACACTTTCTCAGCAAACGTACAAAGGAACCAGGCCCAGTGAAGCAGCACTCCTCACCGGGGAGGAAACTCAATGAACTCGCCCGAGTGCCGCGTGCCCGAGCAGCCCAGTTTGCCGGGTACGGACCTCACAGTTCAAGGGATCTTCCCCAAGTACCAGCCCAGACACTGCAGCTCCATTGGAAACTCTGCCCGGTCGTTTTCCCATGGGCGACACGGTTCTTTCGTTAAGGATTGGGCCACGTAACCTCGGTGCACCCTGTGTCGTAAGAGTTGCTGCTGGAGGGCAGGACTGCAGCGTAACCGGACTCGGCGCTTGCTCTCTGCAAAGGTCACGGGGCCCGAGTCCATCAAGTTCATTAGGCAACAGGTACACGCAGGGGCCTCTCACTGGGAAGACCTTGCATTGATGGAAGCTGCGGGCAGAAGGTGATGCTGATTCCATACTGGATGTTTCGAGCATCTAGTATGGAAAATCACGCGAACAGTTGAACAGGAGGGGAAGCACAAGGTCGCGGCAGCTGCAGCAGACCCAGAAGGGGGGTTTGTGCGTCTCTGCTCTCCCGGGTCCCCTCCTCGCTCCTGGAGGGGCCTTGGTGCAGGCGCTGCTCCCCGAGCAGGGCTGAGCGTGCCAGGCACTGCCTGCTGCCGCCCCGCGCCCGGCCAGCAGCCCGGCCCTTCCTCTTCTCCCAAAGCACGTGCAGGGAGCGGATGCAGCACCGGGAAAGGCGCTAATTAACTCCCTTTCAGCAGCCGCTATGGATGTGGGAAGAGGGGTTGGATTTTGATACGATTTCCACGCCAACACCTTTTGGCTGGATGCACCTATATTGTCTCGGCCGCGCTGCTGGGGCTGCGGTAGCTTCGGCCGGGGTGTGTGTAGGCTTTCATTTCCGCTCCTGCAAAGCCACGCAGCTTGTTCCAAGCATGTTTTGCCTCCTGGAGCCTCGGGGCCATCTGGAATCCCACTCTGGAACACTCACAAAGTTAATGAATGCAAAGAAAACGCGCAACAAAAATATCCCCGTGTTCCTGTTGCATGCTTCCTCCTGATGGAGAAGCTATTGATGGTCTTTCATAAATATTGGCATAAGCAGAGCCTCAGGGAGGGCTCTGTATTTACAGCTGGTCTCTCTCTACCTAGCTGAGCCTTGTCCTTCACCACTCGCCTTGAGCAACAATCCACGTTCCCAACGGGTCTGTCGTTCACACGGCTTTGATGGATGCCTCTCCTACGCAAAGGGTAAGACACCTGGTTGCTCCTTTGGAGAAGACAGTGTGCTGCTGACAAGCGGCAATAAAGAATACTCGGCTGATTAATACACTGTCGTCTTTGACGTGCGTGCTAGAAATAGAAGAGCGGTTAAAAAGGTGAAGATTAGGAGCATGATTAAAGACCCACGAAGGGAGCTGAACACTGGAAGGAGCAGAGCACAACACCCGAGCCATGGCCACTGGTGATGCCTGGAGCCGCTCGCGGGCAGAGGCCACCGGCTCCTCCGCAATCCTGCTCGCGAAGGCAGCAGCTCGCCGAGGAGCTTGGGGAGCAGCGCCGCGGGCTCCTCCTCCTCTCGGCCCTGGTGTGGCAGCGGCTTGGAAGGCACCCCTGTGGCACCCCGTGGGGCTGGGGCTGATGGAGCAGGGGCTGCCCATGACTCCCCGGGCGGCTCGCAGGAGCGGAGTGCGAGTCTCCAGGCTGGCGCGGGCCGCTCGGAGACGCTGGTTTCACCCGAGAGGAAGGCGCCTGTCACGGGCCGTCCCGGCGCCCGCGCTGCCCGAGCCTGTCTCGAGGGCAGGGATCGCATGGGCCGACTTGGCGAGCGCCGGCGGCGCTTCCCAGCACCAGCTCCGGCGCCCGGCCGCGTTCCAGCCGGGGAGGTGTTGATTAGCTCGGCTGCTCGCTAATTGCCAGGAAACCTCCCCGGCCAAGGTCAGGGCTGCTGCTTTTGGCCTAAAACGGGAGGCCGGGCGGCTGCGGGCTGCGAGCACTGATGGAAGCAGGAGGCCCAGCCTGGCCAGGGGCAACACGGAAAGGAGAGGAATGCCTCGTTGGGACCGCAGGCGACACCTGCACCCGTCGCAGGGACCGTTCCCGCCCTCCGGCGCAGACACGAGGGGTCTCGCAGGCTGGAGCTGCTGCAGGCTCCCCTCGCTCCGAGGTGCTCCAGCCGAAAGGAGGAGCCACGCGGGGAGCGGAGCCAGCTGGTGAGGAGCAGCGAGACTGTTTAACGGCTTGTGTTTATGGTGTCTAATAAGTGTAAGCCTCTTTAAAAGATGAAAGATGCCCCTCGGTGCACTTAGGAAGCCAGAACAAGGCAGGGACAAATGCCAGCCTTAAATTACTGTGAAAGCTGACACTACCTTTTAAGATTTAATGTGTGAAATGCCCATGTCCTACCAGCTCTTGAAAGAGGCTGCTGCACCATAAACACAAGTGGTAACTACAGCACATAATTCATGCCTCCTTCCGGCTGGTGCAAACGCTGCCAGCAGGTATGAGCTTTCACACCGTTACTTTTTCCCCTCTGGAGTCGCAAGGTGTGAACCCGGAGCTGAGCAGGAAGCGCCGTTGACGTTCATGCGCCAGCGGAATCACTGTGAGCAGCACCAGGCTTCTGCTTGCTCTGCAGCTCCGCGGCTTTGAAGCCGAACCTGCTGGCAGGTATTTTCCCCTCGTCTGGTTTTGAAAGAGGAAAACAGTCCGAGCCCCCGGGATGAACTGCCCGTTCCGGGCGGCACATCCGTCCCTGTCCACGGGGCTCTCTGCACGCCCCGGTTCCACCTCGCACGAGCAAACCGGGATCTCCGGCCCCCCCGAGCACGTTTCCTCCCCGGCGCACACAGAGCAGATGGGGTCTGTCCAGCACACATCTCTGCCTCTGCTCTGGGGGAAGACGGGAAGATCCCGAGGGACCCAGATCCTGAGGGATCCCAGAGCCGTGTCCATGGGGAAAGCAGGACCGGTCACCATAATGGGTCGCAGAGCTGGGAGGCAGCTTCCCACAACTGCACCCTGCCTCAGCTTACCTTACCAGGGAAGGAGGAAGCCAAAGCGATCCCCCAGCCGCGGGCAAGCGGCACCAAAGCAGCTTCTTCTCAGGGGAGGCAGAGGCTGAAGAAACGAGGCCTTTTCCCAAGAGCAAGCCACAAGTTGTCACAGGTGTTTTCTGTTTGTGCTGCCCTGGTCCCATGCCCAGCTGAGTCCCCCTGGTGACACGGGAGCTGCAGCATCGTGATTGAGGCTTTGCTTTTGGCGAGGGAGGTTGTCCCAGGGCCCGGGTCTGCAGGCTGGGAGAGGAAACGGCACGTCGAGAGAGGTTGCTATTCAATAACAGCTATGGGAAGAGCAAAACTCTCATGTATTGGACACACTAGCTCATCTTTCAGTGGAGAAAAATAAAGACCTGCTTAGAAGGGGCCTTTTCTCACTGATTGCAGTTGGTGTTTCGAGCCATAGGAACAGCGGATCATGTCCAACGGTTGCTCATTCCGGCAGGTCGGAAGGAGGATGAACCGTCCTCTAATTCTTCCCAAGGCAGCAATGAAACTAAATTAGGAATGCCTGAAAGCAGAGGGAGCCTGCAGCAAGCAAAGGGCTCGAACCCCGACAGTGCTTGCAGCTGCTGCTGGTGATGCTGAACTGGAGAGGCTCTGCTCCAGCCGCCCGCTCGCGGGCAATGAAAGGGAGAACCTGCTTCCAGCTCGCTGCTGAGCCCGCGTGCTGCATGATGCAACAAAGCGCCTGCTAAATACGTTACCACCCGGTGCCCAGGGCTGTGCAACCAAACTTCTCAATTGCCTTTCCTCCTCGTCAAAAGGATCCCAGAATTGCAGAGTTTTCATCATTCCAGCTTGGGCTCGGCTCTGCTGCGATGAGGCCCGAGCTCCGCGCTGCCCGGCTCCCCAGGGCCCGGAGCAGCACCCCGGGCGCTGCCCGGCGTCGCCGTGGCCCTGCCTTGCAGCTGCACAGCGGGTCTGCGGAGCGGGCACCGCCCGGCAGGGCCTTCCCTGGAGGGAGCTCCCAAAAACGGCGCATCCGTCCTGGTGCCCGTCCAAGCTGGGATCTGCCTTTGCTGCACCTCATGCACCCGCCTGCATCACCAGCAGCTAGACAGGGCTCGGAGAGCAGCAATTATGGGTTTCAAGTGACTGATCCACAAAGAGCAAAGTTATTTTGAGAGGGATAAATGTAGCTGAGACCATTATACATAATTCCTGTCCACCCACAACATTCCTGCTCTGCTGACTTGGGAGCCCAGTGGCAGCAAAACCCCCATGTGCTTCACCCTGTCCTGACGCGACTCTGGGGCCAGGGGGACCCGGCTCTCCACGACCTCAGACCCGGCCGCCTGCCCCACATCACGGCTCGACCCCTCTGCAAGCTGCTCCCTGCTAGCCCGCGGCCAAGGACCGTCCGTCCCTCTCCTTGTGGCACCTCCTCGGAGCCGGCCAGACCCTGCAGTGCTGGGAAATGCTCCCTGGGGGAGCTGGCTCTGCTTGCTGTGTAACTGCAGGACGGGCCGCTCGCTCGGGCTCATCGCTCCAGGAGCGGTTGTCACCACTCGTCCCGCGGGCACCGAAGCACAGGGGAGATGCCAGACCGGCCACTGGGGCCATTCCCAGTTACTGCGGCCCTGGGGGGAGACGATTCCCGGGGCCGGGGCTCACATGGAGCCTCCCGTCCGAGCGCAGCCGCCGTGTTTGCTCCCCAGCAATCCCGTCCGCGGCGTTTATGACAAGTGCATGACTGCCCTGGCCCTCCCTACTCCACCCAGCATTGCTGAGATGCTTCCCTCGTTATTCGGTAACGCAGCCTCTTCCACGGAGCTCTTGAGGGAAGACGGAGATTAGACACCGTGCGTTTTGAGCTGTCCTTGTTCCTCGTGGGAAGACTTCACCGGAGCAACGACTGGCCAAAGAAGTTCAGTGGCATCTGCTGGAAGATACTTGAGGTTTAGAAGTAGGTGACTCACGAGGGTGTGTTTCATGATGCTTGGTGTTATAATGCTGACTTCTTTTCTATTTCTGCTAAGTCTGCTGCTTTGAGAATGAAATGCTCGTGTGTCAGCCGTGCCGGCCCCGCACTTATATTTCACCTTGTGGCGTTTTCTTCTAGACAAAGTTACTCCTTTGACACAGGATTTAATCCGTAGCCTGCAGCTCTGGTTTTCAGCAAAGCAGCTGCAAAGCTCAGGTCATCCCCTCGCTCCGGTTTCTACCTGCCTCAAAATGCGGCTCAAGCATCAGCCCCGGTCTCTTCCCTTCCTCTTTGGGTGCTTATCCTGGGGCCGACCTTCCCAATGACAACTGCACCCGCACAAACTCACCTGCCCCACGGTTTGACCTGCTCTGCGGCCGACGCGTGCTGAGCATGCAGCAGCGATGACCCTGATGCCACAGGGATGATCCTGGCACCGCAGCGATGCTCCTGGTGCTGCAGCGATGCTCCTGGTGCTCCATGCCAAAGTGCTCCGGCGCGGTGACGAGCCGCAGCCGCCGGCGCCTCCATGCCAAAGCAGCCGCGCTGCAGGTGACCGGGAATCACGGTGATCCCCCAACTGCAGCGCCTTCCTCGTACCTTTGGAGAGTCTTCAGTGGTGAGGGCACTGCCCGAGCCCACGCACGAGGCAGGGGAGGAAGAGCAGCCCCCGTGCTGGGAGCAGGTACCACTGATGTGCTGCGGGCGGCCCGAGAAGCCCACGTGGGCACCGTTCCTGTGCCAGGCTGTGCTGGGCGGCAGTGCCCTCCGATTCCCATAAAAAGGAGGGTAATTGGATTTTATGAGCTACTCAGCTCTGGTTCAGAGCATGCCTGAAATCAGCCGGGAGCGAAGGCAAAGCCTCGCGGCCCTGTAGGTGCAGCCTGTGCTGCCTCGCTCCCTGCACAGGGCTCAAACCTGCTCCCTGCTTCAGAGGCTGGGGCAGACACAGAACTGCTTTCAGGACGGGAGCTCTTCTGAAAGAACACAGTCACGGCCCCAAGGGCTGCCTAACAGCGGCCAGGGCGCCCGACCAGCCCCTGCTCCGGGACCTGCCACCTGATGTGACCCAAGGCCTGGTGCTCTGGGCACCCGTGCTGGCCCTTGGCTCAAGGCCCGCGGGCGTTTGCAGCCCCTGGCTTGGCCCCAGGCACCCACGGGAGGAGCGTGGGGCTCCAACCCTGCTCCGAATCCCGCCTGCCCCTGTGGTGCTGGCGGCAGCGCGAGCGGAGCCGGCGGCCGAGCAGCAGGAGCGGGTGCAGAACAGGGCGCTCCCACTGCCCCTGCAGGCAGCAGCTTCCCAGGACCCCGGCTCCTTGCCCAGCACTGCTCGGGGACGCGCAGTCGCCTCTCCCTGCTGTTCAACTGTTGGCTTTACAAAGCAGGTCACTGCTGCTTTCACTTGTCCTTAATCACTTCTTAGCGGTTCCTTCCCCGGGGACATGAAGAAATTGGAAGATGAGTCGGTGTGCCAATCGGAAATGGATCAATTCAGCAAATCGAATAAATCCAGCAAAACCCGGCAGCTGTGGGCTGCAGCTCAGAGCCCCGTGGTCTTGGCAGGTCACTCTGAGCGCCCTCAACACACACACTTGTTAAAAATAATAATTTCTTCATTAATGGAAACACGTGAAGGAGCCCAGGAACCCCCTGCCACACGCTGAGCAGGCCTCCATCAGGTTCAGCCATAATCAAATCCGTCTCTCTCGCTCGCGTGTGCACTCCAAGCAGATGCACACACACATATGCACGTGCACACACACACACAGAGCAACCTGACTTAAACAGGGTGTCTAGTTGAGCGCGCAGCGAGGCAGCAACCCCCTGCAGAAACACCAAACTGCAGGTGTTTAATGAAATTAATGATTAATTAATGAAATTAATTATCGGCTGCACGGAGATGTAAGAGGCACAGCAAGACTGCACACACAAACGTCTGTAAATGGACCTACCAAGGCACTCCCAAACCTACCCAAACCATTCCCAAAGGAAGCAGGAGGGAGAGGGATCCTTCTGCTCCTCTGCTCTACAGGACACCAAGCCCACAGGAAGGGATTTGTTTTGCCTGGGCTGGTCCCACAGGGACCGTCCAGCACAACCCAAGCAGGAGAAGCAGCAGTGCATTAACCGGATCATTTTACTGCATTCCCCACTCAGGACAGACATGATCAACCACAGCAGTAAACTGCACAGGGCACCATTTTCGTCTGCCCCACAGATGTGTATCAACTACTTTTTAATCACGACAAAAAGAACACGAAAACTCCTACGACACGTGACTTCAGTCGTGCTGCAGAAAACCAGCAAAGTGTGTTCTACATCTGCAGCTTTATTATAGTACAAAAGGTTAAAGGCAAAGCTATAAAACGAACCTCTTTGTGCATGCTCACTGAATGCTTTTAAGACAAGATACGGCAGTAAAGCTTTTATTGCTAAGAAGAACCAATGGAAGGCTTTAAAGTTCATCTAGCATTCAATTTTTGTTTGTAGGTAACCCAATTTAAAGCAGCTTTGTCAGTCTTTAAAACCCTTTTGCCTATCTGGAATGCTTCAAAAGGAAGATGACCTGAGGACAATGTCTGCTCTGGAGACAGAGCAGACGGATGCTCTGCATGAGGTGCAGAAATGGGCCACCAAGGAATGCTGAAATGGGAGCCCGAGTGCCCACCTGTGACCTCCCGTTAGGCGCCAGGAAGCACAGCATCGCACAGCACCCACGGGACCGGCACCCTCGGCAAAGCAGCGCCACCCAAAACCCCCCAGCTCCATGTGCAGCCCCAGGCCCAGAGACTGCAGCAGAGCCAGGCACCGTGGACTGCCCAAAGTCGCCAGTGAGGCAGTGACTGGTGCGGCCAGTGCGGTTTAGCACGGCTCTCGCAGGGCTCGGTGGGAATCGTGGCAATGCCCAGGCGTAGGTAGGTCTGCCCGAGAGGAGGTAGGTGCCCTAGTCGTCAGGGATCGGGGTGTTGCAGTTCCCGTGGTAAATTTTGACCTCACCCTCACACTGGAAATACTGGTCGAACACATCATTGTAGCCGTGGTCCTTCCACCACGTGCAAAGCTGCCGGTTCCACGTACAGTCGAGCACGTGGAAGAGTTCTGGGTGCTCCATGCCGATCATGGTGAAGAAATCCTGGTCCCCGAGGTGGCCCTTGAAGTGGTACTTCTCTGTGAGCTTCTGCACCATGGCCGGCTCCAAGAGCTGGTTGTAGAGCTGGGATTGCCTCATGGCTTCCAAGTCGAGGAGCAGGACGCCGCTGTTGAAGCCAGGCAGCCCATCGGGAGGGGGCTCCCCCACTTTGGTTTGGGGGTTCTCGCGGCGGTACTGCCAGAACGTGTGCCTGGAGGAGGAAACACAGCAACACGGGCGTCAGCGACCGCAGCCAGCTGGAAGCTACCGTCTGATGCACTCTGTGCACGTCCAACAACCACCAAAACCAGATGTGTCAAATGGCACTTGTGCGTTTGGCACAAGCAGGAAGACACACCAGGTACAAACCCGATGCACGAGAGCTGCTCGGACGGAGGGACACGGCTGGACCGTGTGGCCTGGAGGCCCTTGACCAGGGCCTGCAGCGTCGCGTGGGTCCCGTGGGAAGGAGATGTCTCTGTCCTCCTACTCAAACCCGTGGCCGGCAGGAAGCTTCTCTCTCCCCAGGCTGTTGCTCCACAGCCAGTTACCTCGCTTGCTAGAGGTATCTCATCTCCTGCTGTGGCCTGGTGCTCCACAGGCTGCTCTTCGCCTGTCTCCCCGCACAGGATATCACCCAGACCTCAAATCACCCCCTCCGCTCTCCTCTAAAGCCTCTTTTGTTTTCACCAGCATCGTTCTGACGAGTAAGCTGGGCGCAGGACCCTGTGACCGCTCACATGGCTGCACAGAGAGACGAAACCACATCCCTGGCTCCTGGGTCCGGCGACGAGAGGTGCTCCGCAGCCAGCAAGTAACGGGTCCTGAGGGCCCTTTGCAGGGCCCTTCCAGGACCCAGGCAGGGCAGGGGACAAGCTCGCTGCTGCTGGCAGGAGGAGCTTTTTGCTTGGTTCAGATTTGCACCATTTCAGGGAGCCTTATAAAGTAGGCCAGCTCTGTCCATGGGACAGACCCAACCCTTCGTGTGCAGCCTGCAAAGGCTGTCGGCACTTTGTGTTGCTCCCCCAATCACTGGTAGAAATATTGAGCAACAGGGGGCTGAATGGAATAAGAAAAAAGAAGTCTATCGAATCAAGAAAGCTGCTTTTAAGCATTAGATCTGTGACCTGGCTAAAGCCCTTATGACTTCTAGACCTGCTCTCCTGGGAGCCCGTGCTGCCTCACGCGGCCACGGCTGCCCCAGGGCAGCCCCATGGCCAGCCCTGTCACATTCCTGGCACGAGCCACACACCCAGCCAAGGATTTCCAAGCGCTTCACAAACGTCAAAGCAGACCCGGCTCCTCAGCACTGTCTCTGCACTGCAACCAACAGAGGGAAAACACCAGGGCCAGTTAAGTTACTGTCAAAAGCAAATGTGAAGCCAAGGGTTTGGGGCATCCACTAGATATGGACACAACACACACTTTCCATATTCTCTGGCCTTATATCATAAAGATTAATTTTCCAATAATAGTCTTTCTGATCTTTGTTGACCACCTCGGACCCTTGGAGGGAGCCCAGGAACAGGCTGAAACCCTGTAGGACAGGCTAACAGAAACGAGAGCAGGGCAGAGGAACCGGCCACACTTTGCTCTCGGTGCCTGCTCGGCCACTCCAGGCTGTCACCCACGTTGTGCAGCAGCTCTACGGCAGAGCAGCCAGGAAAACATGGCTTGGAAAATAGCCTCGTTCGAGGCTGTGCAGAAAAGAAGCCTTGAAATAAATCCTTCGGATCAGCTGGAATATTTCTGAAAAATAGTCAGAAATAAAGGAATCCAACGGCAACACTTCGTCAGCTAAATAAGCGCTGCCTTCAGCATTTGCAGCCCTAGGAAAGCTTAGACGTAGCAGCTCTGGCAGGCGCGACCCTGACTAGCCAATTTCCATCTGCCAAACAGAACTAAATGGTGCAAGTCCAGAAGTACAAAAAGAAACTTAAGAAAGTGGTTCCAATGGGAAAGATTTATTCTACCTAAGTAAGCAGCACAGCAACGTCTTCAGCTACGTATTTCAGCCAGGGGTGGCGAGCACACTGCTCCATACCCACACCAGCTGTTCCCACTTGCAGAATTCCCCCCACGCTCTTATCCAGGAACTCCAACTGGGCTTGAATCCACCTCCAGAAGTCCCTTCCGTTCACACAAAAGGTCTCTGGCCGCCAAGCAGCATGCATCCCTTGCAGAGAGGCACGTGGTTAAGAGCACAGGCTCGATCTCGGGGACGGCACCGTCCACACTGCCCTCCCAGCCCAGCCCACGCGCTCGCTCTGGCCAAGCTCTGCCCTTCCTCGGTGCCCCGCCGGGGAGAGGTCGGCACAGACAATGCTCTGGTTGAAAAGAATAGGCCAGGCACGTCTGCGGTTCCTGTCTGAGCTCATCCCGCGCCGATCAAAGTCTCCATTCGCGCACGCGGGAAACAGGTTTGTTGGTGGATGGCTTGGATTTAACACACCACGTTTTAATATGGTCTGATACTTGGAAGGTGAAGTTGGAGTCACTCGGACATAAAAGACGCAAAATTAACCACCGGAACAACCTAGTGCCATGGTGGATGCTGCCCTGCTGGAAACTTTTAAATTAAAACTTTTCTTCTAAAAAGCTGCTTTCAATTCTGCCAGGCATTAGCTCAGGGAACCCTACGGCTTGTGCAGAGATGAGACAATTAAATCAACCCTTTGGTCTTTCCTCCAAATCCCCTGGGCCTTGAGCCGTGCACAGGCCAGTCCCAGGAGGGCTGCGGCACTGTGTGCCAGAGGAGGGCTGGGAATCCGCCAGCCCCAGCTGAATTCCCCCAGCAGAAAACAGGGATCTGCCAGCAGTGCCAGCTGGGAGCATGCTTCCTATTTCCTGATGAGGAGAAGAGAGGCCACAGCCTAGTTTCAACCCCCTATCATTTTCCATTTAGGTGGCTTGCATTTAAACTCTGAAATTTCTCATTTCATTAAGGATCTTATACTTTTCCCTTTTATCTCTTTCAGCATAGAAAGGGATGCAGAAGGCGCCGCTTTCCCCTGGAAGCAAGACCCAGCCTGCAGAGCCGTCTCCAGGCCTCCTGCAGAAGGATGGTGGGGGGACCCACCATGGGCTCCCTGCCTCCCGCAGCCCGAGGGCGGCAGCGGCCGCTGGGTGTCACGCGCAGGGAAAGGGCTCCGCTGGCACAAGGGTCAGAGAGGGCGGCGGGTGCCCCCGGGCAGCCCCGCAGCCCAGCCCGCGCTCCCTCAGTATTTCTAGCAGTGCTGGGAAGCAACCCTCGTGCTCCAGAAATGACGAGGAGCCCGGCAGGCGGGTGACCGTGGGAGCAGAGGGAGGCGCCTCTCCAACCCCGGAGCAGCGGGACTTGCTCCACCGCCAGGCTGCTGGCGAGGGCTAAATCACAGCCCTGGCTGCAGCAGGAGAAGCGGCACCGCCCCAGCCCCTGGCCCGGGCACATCTGTACCAAAGGACTCGATCGGGTTCAGGAGGGGAGAGCAGAGCTGGGCCCGAAGCTCCCCACGCGGAAGCTGCGGTGCAAGAGTCTTCTCTAGGAGACACAGCCCAGGGAAAGCGCAGCAAGCAGCCAAGCGGGAATCCTGGCCTGCACCTCCCCTCTGCCCCATCCCACCTCAAATCTCCCCTTCGCATCTGCTTTGATTTGGCAATCGTGGCCATAAACCCCCGGGGTTGGTGGAGCTCCGCACAAGCTGCCGGGATGCAGGGAAGGGGCTGCCAGGAGCAGCTGGGGAACACAGTGCACAAGAGGTGATGGCTTTCCAGAAAGGACTCAAACTCTGGATTTTCCCCCACGGAAACGACTGCCAGACCCAAGCAGGTCCCGCAAGGAGGCCCAAGAGAGGCTCTGCTGCAGCCTGGACCCAGGTCAAGCCAGTCCCTCACGGGACACGGTGAAGGCAGCGCCCGTGCTGCTGCCAAAGACCTCTGGGTGGCAAAAGCAGTTCCCTCGCGCTGCCTCCAGCGACGCCACTGACACTTAGACCCAACCTACTGACTGCTGTGGGGACAACCTGCTATTTTCCCTCCGTAGCCAAACTGCCAAGGGCCTCCAGCAAAGACAGGAAAGTGGCACCGAGATCTCTGCTATTGCAATGAAGAAAAGCTGCCGGAAAGGAAACTGCTGCCTGGGAGGAGGGTGGCAGAAAGGAAGACACGTCAGGCCCGCGCTAAGCAGGCTGACCACGGGCCCTCTTTAAAGGAGGGGAAAACACGTCCCTGAACGTGGCCCAGGCCCGGAGGCCGTGAGCAAGCCCCGGGGGGTAGCAGGGCACGCAGGCGAACGCCCGCCGGCAGCCCTGGCGCAGGGCTGCCCGCGCCCAGGGACCTTGCTCTGAGGAGCTGTTTATAAACAGCCTGCGTGCGCTCGGAAACATCTGGCGAGCAGCATTTCCAAGCATTGAAACGCAGGGTGCAGGTGGCCCGGATAAAAAAAAAGAAAAAAAAAAAAGGTCTAAAAAGCCTCCACAAGGACTTCCCTCGACGGCCGAGCACGCAGCCCCATGGCCTGGCTCCCTCCAGGCCTCGTCCCGCAGCCACGAGGCCGGATCGCGCTGCCTCCACGGCCCGGTTTCGAGACAGGGCGGTGAGACCGGGCTTCAAGGCAGGGTGGTGACACTCTGCTCAAGCTGGCCTGAAACACGCTGGGCTCCAAACCCTGCAGAGCCGGTGCCCATGAGGGCCAGCTACCCGGGAACACCAGCTGCTGCAGGATACCCTGGCACTGCCCCATGCAGCCTGCGGACCTGGCTCGCACATGTGCACCCACGAGAGATGCTCAAGGGCTGAAACCCTACTGTGCTGGCTGCACGGTCACCGCCAGCCCCGCTACCAGGGATGCGGGTCCTCCCTGTGCAGTGTCCTCCTCAGAGACGGCACAGCCTGCTGCTCCTTGGGGGATGCTCCGGGAAAGGCTGCGGGATCTTCCTTTGGGCAGAGCTAACGCACCGCACGTGCACATGCCTGACTGCTGCACACATCTCATGCAACCCTTCCCTCCTCCAAAAAGAGGGAAAAGAAGGCCTGTAGCCAGCTCTTGCCAGCCCCAACAGAGCGTGGTCCATCTGCTGACTGCCTGGCAGGGAGGGGACCCAGCCCAGCACCCCAAGGACACGCGTGTCCTGGAGCCTCCCCGCCGGCACCAGCGGCCGCAGGGGTGCTGCACAGACCGAGCCGTGCGCACGGGCCAGCCAAGCGCGCGGCTCCGCTCGCACAGGGGAACCGGGCGGCCTGCGCCTTCTGTGCCCACGTCAACAGCAGCCTCGCCAGCCCAAACACACGCTAGAGCAACAAGCGCACGCTCTGGCTAGCTCCACACGTGTTAACAAATTACTGACCCAGAAAACAGACGGATGCAGGCATTACACCAACCTGCAGGTGCAGGCAAAGGCAGTCATTCCCACACAAGGAACAAAACACGAGCACATCCCACTCCCCTGCTCTCTGCTACCACCAAAGCACCTCCAAAGCTGGTGAGAGACTTCCCCAAGGCTGAGCTCGCTCCACACCTTGCGCTTTTCCCAAGCCAAGTGCCACAAGCCAGGCTTGCTCCCTGCTCCAGCCCCTCACAGCTCCCGGGAGCCCTAGGCTGGCTCTGGGACCACATTCCCGCGTCCCTTCCCGGCGTACGTTAGGCTTCCCCACATACGTTAGTGCTCGTGCCCTAGCACGGGGAGCCCAGCTCGTGCCAAGGCCACTGTCCACAGAGACGCCAAAACTGGGCAAAGACCGAGGAAGTCAAAGCACAAATGCCTGCGAGCTTAAGTGCTTAGTGGGGCCCCCCTACGGCAATTCAGGAGGATTAAATGGGTGGTGGGCAGCTCCAACCGGCCTACACCACTTCTCTGGTGATACTGGAGAGTGTTCAGGGAAACTCTACAGAAATATTACCCTTTTCTCTGCTGTTAGTAGGGGGAAAAGTAGAGAGAGTGCATCTGGAAGGCTGCTGCACCAGCTCGGGCGGCTCACACGGCTCTGGGAGCGCACGGAGCGGGGAAGAGAGACAAGGACCCAGCTGCCCGAGCACCACAGCCTGGAGACCAGGGCTGAGCTGAGCTCCGTCCCCTCCCTATCTGGGACAGCAGGACAATATGATCCTTGGCACGTTTTACTCCTTCCTAGGTGGTCGGTGATGCTCTGGCAAGCCGCATGCCTTATACCGCTTGGATTCCTGACTCCGGGCCCCTATGCCATCGGGTGGCATCAGGATCTGCAGGTTCACTAGGCCGTGTGACAAGATTACTCTTTTCCTTTTACCTCCTTGAACACGCTGCCTTCTGCATTCACCGGTGTCCATCAGCGTGAGACACACGACTGCCTCAAGCGCCAGCGCAACGGGAAGGGCAGCGCTAGGAGCCGGGCTGTTCTCCGTGCCCCTTCCCGGCGGGCAGCAGCGAGACGCGCCGTGCTCCATGGGCTGCCCGCCCAGCCCACGCTCACCCAGCACCCGGCGTCGTTCCGAAGTGCCCGCCTGTCCCGTAGCTTCCCATCTCCTCCCCTGGTCTCCTCTTGGGGAGGAAGAGGCCACTGCTGAGGCTGCAGCGCACGCGGCGCGGCAGCCTGGACAGCCCGCGACGGCTTGCACTCCAGCGGGAAGCGCACCCAGCGGGCGCTGCCCTTAGGAGGGCACAAAAAATGTATTAAATACGGAGAGACCTGAGATACTAGAAACGGAGAGGAGGGCACACAGGAAGGATGTGTGCCCAGCACTAGCTCTCACTTGCAGGACACTGGTTAAGCACCATGCAGCCTTGCCAAGTACTCTCTTTTCCACAGGGAGCAGCCCATGTGTCTGGGAACATGACATGGGCCTGAGACGATGCAGAAGGACCCAAGCACCAAGTGCCTCAAAGCAGGATGGTCACACGTGCCCAACACTACACCTCTCAAACACAGCCCAACACAGTACTGTTGCCAGTTCACCTGCAAACTGGGCAGCAGCACGTGCAAGCACCCAAGCCCAGCTAGTCCTTCAAACCTGTCTGAGCAAAAAGATGTGCATTTAACTCATCACTGCTTTCTGCAAAGAAGCAAGTTCTCCTTCGGGCTACACAGACATGTAGGAGCTGCGGCCACTTCTTGTCTACTGTCTGAGGGCGGCTCTGCCTCCTTATCCTTAGGGGCACCTCAGAGGGTGGTCACGTAACCTTCCTGGGGTCCTCTCCTAGCCATGGATGAATGCAGCTGGCAGCACTCAGCTCCCCTCACCTTATCTCCTGGAAAACGGCCACTTCCCCTTCCTCCGCCTCCCCACCTCGGACAAACAAAGGCCGCAGCCGCGGTGGCTGCAGGAGGCAGGAAGCAGCACGCGGCCTCCCAGGCAGCGCCGGCCACGCGGCGCTCGCCCACGGGCGCGGGGGCCGCGCGCCCCTCCAGCAGCAGGGACCCCTCGGGAGGCAAAGCGAAACCCGGCCACGGGCAGGCCCGGCACGGCTGCCTCCCCAGGCTGAAGGAATCAAAGGCAACCTCCAACACACGTCAGCCTAAGTGCGGCGCGAGCTCCTGCGGCAGCAGAGGTTTGGCCTCCTGCTCTGAAGATCCTTGTGAGTCGCAGATGATCCCAGTCTCCTCCAGCGCAGTCCCCGTGGCAGGCAGAGCTGGCAACAGGCGGTCATTTTAATTACAAGCAGGAGCCCTCCGGGGCTCTGCACAGAGCGGTCGCCGCAGACCTTGGCCAGGCAAGAGCAGTTCTCCCGCACAAGGAGCTTTCGTAACAAAGCGGCCCTTGTTGCTTGCTGCTTATTGCCCATGTGCAATGTTAAACCCTTTAAGGAGCTGAGGAGTTAGGTTCAGTACCAGCCGGGCCCAGAGCGTCTTAGCCGCAGCTGAGCAGCTTGTGTAACCCAGGAAATCCTGGCTTCCCTTTTCCAGAGAACAAGATTCACGCAGGGATGTGCAACAGCCTCATCAACACAGCGGTACTCAGCAACCCCTCTCCAAAAAGAAAAACATCACCAAGGGGCAAAGCAACCCCTAATCCCAGGGGCCAGCAAGAAATAAAAGAAATAAAGTTAGTGTGCGCTGCCATTACCCTAATGTCTCTCTGAAACAGAGTGGAAAACACCAAAGAATTAAAGGATTAAGATACTCGATGAGACCCCAGTAACTCCCAGATAAACACCTCAGGTAATGCATAAATTATGTACAGCGACGGTGTCTCCTGCAACACAGCCAACAAACCAAACCTTTCAAAGGCCAGTACGTGGGGCTCTTGGTGATTACGTTTC
Source organism: Eudromia elegans (assembly GCA_003342815.1). NCBI lineage: Eukaryota > Metazoa > Chordata > Aves > Tinamiformes > Tinamidae > Eudromia > Eudromia elegans. The sequence goes on from PTEX01000205.1 coordinate 461,186, forward strand.
TGCATGGACTTAGCAAGCCATAAACAGACACACTTCAACGGCTGATTAGTGACCTCTCGCAGGCGCAGCTCATTACCTGGTGATTAACCAAACGGGGTGCAGGGCTCTCTCCTGGCAGAGCCAGGGTGCCTTGTGGGGTGGTGCTGCCTGGGACCACATTGTGCTTGCCCCTCTCTGCAGCCCAGCACCGTGGCTGGCGGCACCGTGGGCAGCACTGGGGTGGGCAGGGCTGGTGCCTTGCCCGCCCCATGGCCCGGCAGAGCACCCCAAGGCTGCTGCACAGGAGAGCTCTGCATGAGACATAGGAGCTGCGAGACCCAGGGGATGAACCCACAGCAGCCCTCCTGCAGGTAAAACCCCACTGCTGCACAGCCACGTTGCTGCTGAAACGCAGGCTCCTGCCTGCAACCTCCTAGTGCTCAGTTATAGCCACTCACAGGGGGAAACAAGTCCCCATTGGCTTTTGCAGCTGCCGTGCACCCAGGTATGAAAACCTTTCCTTGGGGCCCAACATGGATTTCAAGGCTGGTGACTCTTACCATCTTTACCTTTTGCATTCCACTCCTGTGCTAAAACCACCTTCCTAATAGGCCTGGGACTATAAATCTTGCTGACTGTGCTAAATTGGTTTCCTTCCTTTTTTAGACCAAATGGCAGTGTGCTCGGCCGCCCGCTTGGCACCGCACAAGGCTGGAGTGCAGCTCATTCACCAGGGCACTCTAAGTACTGCAGCCCTAATGATTCCCACAGTGACAGATTGCTGTAACAGCAGGAAGGACACGGCCCCGGGAGCGCTCTCCCGCCTGCCTAATGACTTGGGAGCTGTAGCAGGAGGGCTCTCCCGGGTTACCCCTCCTGCAGGCAGCACCCGGGGGGAGCAGGAGGGAGACGTGCAGTGAGAAGCATGTGGTAGCTGCTGTGCATGCATTGGCCTGAAGCCAAGACACACTGCAAAACCTAGACCCAAACCTCGGCTACGGCCTCAGGGGCCCCACGGGCTGCAGGGCCCCGTGCGCTGCCCCTGGGGCCAGCCCGGCTCCGGAGCGCGGGTCCCAGGCGCAATCCCGCAGCCCCCCCCGGTGCCTGCCGCGGCGTGAGGAGCCCAAGGGCCATCTCCGCTCGGGACCGGAGCGCGGGAGCTGCCCTGGTGCAGGAGCCAGCAAGAGGGGCTGCCGGGCGTGCGCTCGGGCATCTCTGCGAGCGGCGTGGCCTCAGCAGGATGGCCCCGAGCGTCCCCTTTAAGGGCCGACCCCACCAGCGCCCGCTTCGGAAAACATCCCGGCCACGGAGCCGCTCTGCTTCCTGCTGTTTGTTTGTTTGTTCCTCCATCAAAGGGTTTCAGCCCTTGGAAATTCCTTCGCCACCAACTGCTGGTGAGGAAGCCTTTGGTGTGAGCAGCAGTCGGCTGCCCTTTGGCACCGGGTTCTGGCAGCCACAGCCTCCCCATCTGCTCCAGGAGGTTGCGCTTCTCTGGTGTCATCCATCTCTGGATGCTCAGGCCCAGCAGCCGTTTTCCAAAGCGGATTCAGAAGCCAAGTTTGGATGGTTGGAGAGCTCTGGTAACATCTGCGGGCCAGACTCTGCTCCCTGAAACACTGCAAAACCTCCCCTAGGGTGCAACGAGCCACAAGCACCCGCACCATGAAGCCTGCTCTGCTACTTCTCCATCAGGGAGGGTAATGAGCAACTCTTCTGCTCCTGTCTGCAAGCACTAAAGAGGTTGCAACTCTCCAAGTCACCTTGGAAGCACTGAACACCACCGTGCTCCTTGCAAGCGCCATAGCCAGGACTGAGCTGGTCTGAGCAAGAGCCCAAGACTGGAGCCTTGCCACAGCTCATGAACAACCACCCTCCTAGCAGGCTCAATCTTGGCCCAGCAACTGTGCCGTGACCTCCCAGCAGGCACAACTGCCCAGTGCTGACTCCACACACTCTCACACCCAAAAAGCAACCACCGAAGGAGCACCAGGCGCTGCCAGAACCCACTGCCAGCTGCAGTCGAGCAAACGTCCAGCTGGATCTAGCTGCCCTCTAAGGACACGCAGAGCGTGCAGGAGCTGATGACCCAGAGACAGATACTCAAGAAACCCCACGCAGTGCAAGCAAGGCCTGACGCAACACGTGTCCCAGAAGGACAGGACTCCTTGGAGGCGGCTCTGCCCAGATCGCCTCCAAGCCCCGCTCTCCGGCAGGGTCACTGGTTCGCTGCTGGTCGGCTGTTTCCTCCAGCTAAGCACAAAGGAGCCCGGCCAGGCGGCACAGCGGGTGCCCAGCCTTGCCCAGGCTCTCGCTGCCCGCGCCGGGAGGACGCGTCTGTCTGTCTGTCTCTGTCCTGGGGAAGGCAGCGGGCAGCACCCACGGGCAGCACCTCGCCTTCCAGCGAAGGCCACGAGGGGAACGAAGCAGTCACCAAACACGCATCGAGTCAGGATGCAGACCAGAAACTGCTGGAAACAGCTAAGCTGAACAGGCTTTGCACGGTGCAGAGGAAGTGACCTGCCCGGTAGGACCAGCCCGCACACCCAGCGGGCTCCTTGCCAGGCAGGAGGCCACCTTCCTGCTGCAGCTCCTGGAGAGGACAGCTGGGACCAGGTCACTGGAGAACCGCAGGGTCCCCCAAGGGGGACCTGCACTGGGTTGGACAAGTACCAGCTTGAAGCATCAGGGGGAAAAGGTTAAAGACACTTCCAGTGCAAACCCTGCCCAAAGCCAATGCTCTTCGGGGCTATATGGAAAATGGGAATATGGGAAAAACCCATGTAAACCCACTAAAGCTAAATGGGATGCAATTCTCCAAATGGCCCAAAAAAGCAGTACTCTTTTGGCCTGCAGAGAAATATCCACTTCATATAGAATATCTGGATTTGTCCCTTTTCCAAGAGCACAAATCTGAGCGGAGTGCTTTGGGTACAGCTCATAGGGCAGGCACAGAGGGCTGAGAGGCAGAAATTGGAGAATGCCAGCTGGGAAACATGTGTCTTTGCTGAATGACGACGGTGACGTTCCACAGGGAGACACGGGGAAAAGGACAGGAAGGAGCCGCAGGGAGACTCCAGGGAAAACCTCACAGACCTACCACAAGACAGAGGTCGTAGGACCCGCTCTCAGCAGCTGCCTCCCCGCTGCACCTTGGCACCCACAGCAGCTCTCGGGCCGTGGTGCAGAGCTCCCTCCGAGCACGGTCACCCTGTGAGTTTATGACATGCAAACTGCACGGTAACGTCATACCTAGAAACAGCCTCCGGGAAACGCCTGTTGCAGGCAGAGCGGCTCAGGAAGCTCCAGACCTGGACACTTTGTCACCAACAGGCGCTGCTGCAATGAGGCCCACGTCACCCTCGCAGTGGTGCTGGGGATGGCTCCTTGGCACCGCATCCCTCCCGCCTGCCAACCACGCAGGCTGCTCCTGCTTCGGTGCCTTTGGGGAAACGCCTGCTTGCCCAGCACTACCGAGCTCTCCCTCTGCTCCCTGAGGAGGACACAAGGAGGACAAGGCCTCCGAGAGGAAGGCTGGGGCATCCAGCTGCAGCACAGAGCTAGACATGGGTCCGTGTGGGTGCAGATGCGTGACACCAGCCTGGAGGCACAGGAATGGAGAAGCTGGGGAGTTGAGGACAAGCTGTGCAGGTAAAGGAACAGACAGTGCTCACCTGACACACAGGACTTGTGTGCTATGACCAACAATAAAAACCCACAGCAAAACCTCGCAGGACTTGGAGAAGGGTCTCCACCCCACGAAGGCTCTTTGCAGGACAGCATCTGAGCCCCTAGATGGAAAGCCTGAACTCCCTCTTGGAGAATCCTGATTGCTGTGCGCAAACACATGCAAGTACCTGATTGTGGTAAAATACATGTTTGTAAAGCCCAAAATCTCAGAAGTCACTGTAATAGCATTGGTATCACTAACAATATTAACACTAATCAGCACGCCTTTGTGGGTATTACATCTTGCCAAACTTACTCTTTGCTTTTAAAATATGTACCAAGTTTGGTTGACAATGGGAATCCAAGTGCAACAGGTCCTATATATTAGTACACGTGGAAGCAGACAACAAAAGTTAGACCTCCCAGGATAATTTTTTCCTTTTTGTCAGAAAGCAAAGCTACCACTGGAACTGATTCTGCTGCCAGTTCCTGAAGGTTCAGCTTGTTCCGTAACTTTGGCTTTTACTCAGCAGCAATCGCCAGAGATCCCTGAGACTCATCTTCCCCCTCCGGTCGGGCGGGAGCACTCACTGCAGGTCAGAGAGGCAGAAGGACCCGAGGGGTTGTGCTCGGCCGCGGTTCGCCCGGCTGCCGTGACACCCCGGCACCATCCCCATATCCCATGGGAGCGGCAGAGGCCAAGCCTCCTCCCGCAGAGCGGCTGGAGAAGGAGGGAGCCTGCCACGGCAGGCAGCTCTTCAGGATAAAAGCACCTGGAAAGAACAAAGCCGTCAGATCAGGGCAACCTGCCTGAGCAAGGGCTCCATAAAAAGAGGGCGCGCTGGGTAGGAGAGGTCCTCTGGGGTGGCCGTGTTTACCCCCGAGCCCCATCCCAGCCTCACAGTGCACCTGCACTCTGCCAACACTCCCCTCAGTCCTGCTCGGTGACTGCTTTCACACAACTGCCGCAAAACGTAGGAATCTCAAAAACTCCAGCACTGTCTTAACTGAGACTCGGGGAATTCAGCAGCTCCACCTTGCTGGCAGCTCCCTCGATTTTTTTTCCTTCCAGAGAGAAGGTACATGATGTACCGCGTCGGCCCAGACACGCTAACAGCCCCGTCTGGCTGCGGATTCAGCAAGAGTCTGCTTCGTGCCCAAACTAATTCTTTTCCTCCTTTAAACATCTGACAAACTGACTTAATACAATTGCCATTGAGCTTCCCGTAAGCATTAAACACTCAAAGTGACAGCTCTCAAGGTAAGGAGGTTGTACAAACTTGCTTGCATTCATTAATGGACTGCTGCTGGGAGGTATTTTGCCAGCTCTCATGGCTCTTGTTTGAGTCCTGGTCAGGTCTCTGGCTTAGCACAGGGGCCTCAAACCCAGCTCTTCCTCCTCAACAACGTGTCCAAAGACCCAAGTTTCAGCAGGTCAGCAAAGACTTGATGGGCTCCAAACGAAAAAGGGAGAATCCTCACGCTGCTCCGCAGAGCTGCAGTGCTGCAGGCGGCGAGACCAGCCTGGCACGGGGCAGCGGGCTGGGGCTGCAGCAGCACAAACCAAGCCGTGCCGCTCCGGACACACCGCACCAACCACAGCTCCCAGGCGGCCCCTGCCCAAAACACAGCTTCAACTCCATTCCCTTTCCGTGAGAAAACGTCCTGTTTGAGCTCTTCCTACACTTCATTTTAGACAGAAGCAAAGACCAACGGCCTTGCAGCTATAAAAGGATCCAAGCGCCGGTGCTTTGTAGTCTGTAGCCGTCTCTTTGATGTAGCTATCCCTTCCTGCAAGACAAACTCTTATAATTTCCAGCGCGGCGGATTTGCAAGATGCCTCAGGCTCTCATTAGCTTCTGCTCATCAGCTACAGCAGTAACGATCTCACCTGACAGCAGGAACGAAGACAGCAGCCGCCCGGCCGCCCTGGGAGGAGGACTGGGACCACTGGTGCAGTCCACGGGCAGCCTGCAAGGACCAGCCAGGCAGCTCCCCAGGGCCCCGGCCAGGCCAGCTCGAGCACGGGAGCAAAAGCACCTCCACAGAGACCTGCAGGTTTGGGTGGGCAGAGCATTAAGCTGCTAATGGCACAGCAGAGCAGCCCCAGGATGTGCCCTGGCCAAGGCAAACCGTGTGATTGCCCCAAGGCCCCACTGAAGGGCATCTCTGCTCATCCCTGCGCCAACAGGCAACACCAGTGAGCACCTCTCTGCTGGATGAAGCCAGGATGGCAGCGGGGAGCGCAGCAAGTTCCATGTGTCTGCTGAGAGCAGCTGTGTAACCCATTGCACCACCCTGCCCAGGCCCACACACCACCAGTGGGACCACATCTTCTACCAAGAAAGTCATTAAATTTAAAGTTTGCTCTGCAATCAGGAGTGTCAGAGGTCTGGGAACATTTTGGGGAGCTGCTTCCCAGCTCCATCCATCTGCAGCTCTCAGCTATGGAGCTGCTTTGAATCTGCACCCACACTGGCCTGCGTGCTTCTTAGCTGGGTTGCTGACTGACTCTAGAGCACGGGAGGATCTTGATTTCTGAATTTGTTCACGACCTGGCACTGAATCCCTGCTGCAACATAAATATTTATTAAGAGCATCATCACCAGCCCTTTGTAGTCTGGTGAACAGGTCACTTGCAGCGCTTTTGACTCGCTGAAATGCTACAGAAAAGTCACCAAAGGGGACAAAAAGCTTTTTAACGAAGATTATGACTTTGCAGAAGCACTTCCTTGCATGGAAAGCTTTTTGGATCCGACAGACTTCAGCCACAGATTCTAATCTTTCCCCTAGAATTGCTCCCATTGAAGCAGGGGTACCTGGCCTTGGCCTCCATCCCAGGCGGGCAGCCACACACAGGTTAGTGCTGTGAAGAAGCCCTGTCTACCAGCCAGGGCACTCCATCCTGGCAAGAGGCACATGAGGTGGCAGCACTGCCACGTAAAGGCCACAAGCAGTAACAGCCTAGGGCACAACCCCGGGTGTCCTCAGCTCCCACGGGGGTGCAGGGACACGGAGGGCGCTCAGCGCCTTGCAGGATGAAGCTCTTGTTTCATGAACATGCTGACAATCCCGTATTAACACTTGTCACCGTAACACGTATCACTGTAACATACGTGACCCAAGGACCATGAGGCAGTTTGCCTGCTGCAACGGGAAGGAAAACAAACATGACACAAGCAGCTTTGGATCTCAGAGCGACATCCGCACAAGACGTGGACTCCTGCAACCTCTCCCTCCGCACCAGATCCCTGCACCTCGGCCTCTGCCAGCTGGGCCGCAGCCAAACGCTGCCCGAGACGACAAGGCTCAAGGATGAGGGACGTGTAAATTCAAGGCATCACCAGCCACGGGCTTCTAGCCCAACTGTGGGAGCTACCATTACCACAGGCCGCTCAAACGGACCCTAGGAGACCTCAAAAAATGGGCCAGCCCCAGACTGGGCAACAATTAAACCCCAGCAATTGCGTTGCTAGAGGGTCAGGAGACCTTTTTACTCACAGAAATACTTCGTCCAAGACAAACAGCACCCGGGCATTGTTTCAGCATGAGTCAATGAATGGAAACACTCCAGTGCCATCCTGTTTTGCTGTCTGGAGGTTTCCCCCTACCTTCAGGATGTGCAAGCAGGCTCTGGGACATTTCCTATTTGCTTTTCTTTGGCTCTTCCATTTCCCGAAAGCATTTGTACCCAGTGCTGTTCAGCACAGCAGCCCAGAAACCCAGCACTACCCAGGCGCAGGCTAGGCCAGAAAAGCACAGCCTGCAAAAAGGCAGTAAACAGGCAGCTGCTGGGGGCAGAGCTGCCTCCCAGCAAACGATTTTATCAAACCTGCCTTTGTGCAAATACGCTGTCCCTGCGAGCCCATGCGGGGAACGAGGCTGAGCATCTAGCACAGGGAACCATGCTGATCTAGATCTATCATCCCCATCACTGTGGAGACAAGGTAAAAGACCTTGCAGGAGGCAGCGACCAGCCTGTCCCGGCCACTGAGGATGCCAGTCCAAGGGCATGCAAGCCACAGGGCCAGGAGAGCTCTGAGCTCCCTCCTGGCTCCAGTACAGCCTGGGTTCACAGCCATGGGGCTGCGAGCAAGAGTGCAGCTCGCCTCCTGCGCAGTGAAAACACTGGGCCACATCCCTGGGCACAATTTACTGCTTGGGAGACACCTCCTGATTTGTTTTAGGGAGCAGATTCCAGGACACTGGCATCTCTTAAAACTGCTAATCTGACCACATCACACTGCTGCTCCTGCAGGAAACTTTCTCATCCCAGTGAAGATGCAAACACCGGGGCAAAATTCCCCCGGGCAGAGCCGGTATCGGAAGGAATTACGCAAAGCAGGGAGGGGAGCAGAGGTGGCAGCCGAGGGACTCGCGTGCCACCCGCAGCCCTGCAGCGCCCCTCACCTCCAACACCCTCCACCGCCCCAGCCACCCTTTGCTGTGGAGGCTTCAAACCCGGGTCTGTGCTGAAACACGGGGCTGGAGCTGGCACCTCTCCTTCACACATAAAACACATTCTTATGTTGCTCGGGGTACAAAAATAGCAAAGGCTTTCACAAAGACACTCACGCTTTGTCAGCTTGTGTTTTGTCTTGAGGTCCTTTTAGAAAAGAGGTGCAACGTGGACGTTGAGCAGGAGGGAGAAGCTGCGCTCGCACAAGGCTACTTCCATGCTGGGTGATTTGATGACAAGAAACACTAGGCATTTGCTTTTAAATAAAGACAAAAGCAGCACACCAAGAAAACATAACATAGCCCAAACTGACCCAGAAAGCCAAAACTGCAACAACAAAAAGTTCAATCAAGGAATGCAGCATGTAGGGACTGTTGTTACTAGGCTTGTTTGTACCCACCACCTGCAGCTGGAGGTTGGGGAGGACGGGTTCAGCTCAGGCCACAGATATTCACCGGACAGCAGAGTTCAGCCTTGTCCCCTGGACAAGGGGGCTGGAGATCCCTTCCTGCGACTGGACACCCCAAAGCTCCCTGCGCTGCCCTGTCCCACAAACCACAGCCAGGGAGTTGGCCACCGCCTCCTCTCTCCAGCTCTGCACTGAAGTTATGCAAAGCTGATCCCTTCAGGGACAGGAATAGGGAGTCAGCACGCCTTGGACTAAATCAGGCAACCAAATGTATAATCTATCCCACTCACTTAACTCTGCAGACCGCACTGCTAAAAAAAGAGATCTGCCTTGCTGGACAACACGGATTTAGCCTCAGCGGTCGGCCCCAGCCATGCCACTGTGCTTAGCAGTAGCCATTCCCTGTAGTTTACTTTAAGCGCTAACAATTGGACGTGATTAAGTGGGGCTGGATTTACCATTCTGGGCGCTGAAACCCTGCCAAGGCACCCAAAGCGGATCCAGCAGCACTTCATGCTCCGAACGCAGCGTCACCCTACAGAGAAGAGAGTCAGCATGTGGGCTCCCTCGAGCCCAGCTCACCCGGCCAGCCCACAAACCAGGAGCAGGGAATGCCACTGTCACCACAGCCACCGAGACGTCTCTTTCCAGCCCAGGAATAGCAGTGATTTCTGCTGCATGCACAACCAGGCACGTTCTCTTGAGCATGTTCACATTTGGCTCAGGCTTCTAGGAAATGATCAGTGGTGATTAATGGCAGCGTGGCATGGACACAGCAGCTGAGCTAAGCTCTCCGACCAGAGACGTCAAGACGAGACTCTCAATCTAAAAACAGTGCTATATGATCTGCTCTAAAGCCACAGCTCTGAAAGGAGAGATGCCCTGCAAGCTTGAGCTCCATTTATAAATTACATACAGAACAACGTTGTATTTGTGAGCAAACCTGTTATCCCTGACAAGTCATTGAAACAGATGGAGGGTGAAGAAAAATGCATGCTCTGGCAAGCTTTGTCCTTCTCCACTGGCGATTTGTGTTTTTGTACACGTAACTATGAAGAAAAGCGGAAATTCCAAGATCCTTTTCTCTGGGAAGCATGATTCATTGTCCCTCGTCCTGCCTGGGGTGTGACCCTGTGGGAGGTCACCTGCATGTCACTGCTGCCACTGCCCGGGCTGGCTTCCCTCCCGGGACAGCAGCACTCACCACACAGGCAGGGCTGCTCGGGCTCGCTTTGGCATGTGCTCTACAGGTGCTTTCAGGGTCTATGCAAACAATACCACGTTGGCCCCGAGAGGACAGACAGCAAGATGCATACTTGCTCAGATCTCAAGAAAAATATGTTGTCTACAATCTAGCAACTCCTCTTGGCAGTCTAGGTGGGTTATTTCTGGTCTGTATCTAGGCACCAGGAACAAATATCCACAGGAGACAGCCGGAGCAGAGCTCCCAGAGGAAGCGACAAGCTCCGGAGCAGCACCATTCACCCGGAGCAGGGGACACCCCGTCACCTCCATGCTCATGCAGAAGGCACCGCCGACACCTCCCCACGCTCGCTGTCTTGGCCGAGAGGGGCTGGAACCAGCCAGCACCATTTCCCTGCTGCACTAGTGGTCCCTGTACCCACTGATGACTGGTGTCGCTACCTTCTGTGCATTGCAAAGAACCACGTCCCTTGTGTGCCCGGCCCTGCTCCCCAGGGACGCCCCTTCCCTGCAAGGGGCACAGCCAGGCCCTGCCAGCACCGCTCCTGCACTGACCACACAGGAATCAGGAGGTTCTGCTATCGATCCCCCTGCTAAAGCCTGGTAGGAAAAGAAAAGGCATACAGAGTTATTACGCTTTTTTCATCTTTCCCTGAGCACATTTCCACCAGGATTAGTGAACGCAGTCAAGCTATTTCAGATGCTCAGCTTAGCTGAGAACTCCTTAAGGCATCCTGAGTTGGTGATCTGACTCACCAATAATTAAAATGAAAATTAAGGTTCATCCTTTAAACAAGACAGGATAAATTAAATCAATTTCTGTAAGTACTGATCTGGAAATATCTGATCCCACTTAACATCGCACCTACTCAAATAGGAACCTATCTCCAGTCACACTAGCCAAGGGATCACAACCTCCTGTGATGTCTGGACGATACATTCACCCTCTCCCTGATTCAGCCCAACTGTGTTGCCGGCAGGCACGTGGCACGTCGGGAGCAGGACGGGATACAGGAGATGGGGTTAATAAGAACCCCCTTCACAGACCACTCTGGTGTGGCTCCAGGCTGCTGAGTCTGCACTGCTGTTGGGAACTGACTCAACTCGCATCTGGACCAAAGGAGATGGTGGATTTTCCTAAATGACACCATCAGCTTGGCATGAAACACACCCTGTTTTCATTACCAAAGAGTGCATTAAGACAAGGTCTGGGAGCGAAGCTGTTGGGCTGTTGTGGCTACACCGAGTGGAGTCCCACTTCTGGAGCACTGGGAAACAACTTCTTTGCACCGACCACCTACATCTCTTCCGTCGGGCACGAGAGCTGCGGACACAGCTCAGCCTAGTGACTTGACTTGGCCTGAAGTCATTGCTAGTCCCAACAGAGGCTGCCAAGCGCTCACCCAGCGCCGGCTGCCCTTGCTGCTACGCAAGGACCCAGCTCCTTTTCATCTGCTCCCTGACCCACTGACCCAAGGTCTTTCTCACAGTCAGGACTGTCCCTCCCGAGCGCGAGGCTCTGGCTGCCAGCCTAGATCCCTTGGTGTTGCAGAGCTCCAACCTTGCAGAGGCTGCTGCAGCAGTTCCCCAGAGATGCCCAGGTGCCTCCTCTGAACACGGCTCAGCCCCGAGGAACCTGGAGCTGCTCCGCTCTGGAGCACGGCGAGCGGGACGCGCTCGGCCAGCGCTCACCGTGCAGCTGGTTGCCACCACAGGCACTGCTGGCAGAGGGACCAAGGGTGCAAAGAACAAGCTACGGGGGAGCTACCTCGTCTTGTGCCCCACTGTCTGGGAAATCGGAGCTGGAGCCCACTTCCACTGAGACTGGCTGTGTGGCAGAAAGCTGTATGAGAAATGAGAGAGCACGTGGGTCCATGCAGGACATCAGCAGTACCAGACACCTTAGGAGAGGCCCTCTCACTGACTCCACCAAATATCTTCATCCATGAACAGAAGATTTCCCTCCAGACTGCCCAGCTGGCGTTTTCTCTAGTGCACGTTTCACACCAGCATAAAAAGCACTAACTGAACCCTTAAGCCCAGCTGGAATGAATCCACGGCGAACACGTTCAAAAATGTCAGTCAGCCCTGTTTCTGCCAGATAGTTACAGCACTGCTCACGAATGACAGAGCAGCACTTTGCAGCCTCAGAGCCCTAGGAACTCTGGAAATAACTTTGCCACATTTGGCTGCTGCTTCTGAGAGGCTGAGGCTCCTCTCTGCGAGTGATGAAGTCTCAAAGTCTCCGCCAGCTTTGGGAGAGACCAGAACATCTGCAGAGCAGACCATGAGACTATCTGTATGCTTGTAAGCCCAGGTCATCAAGAGTTTTATCCTTATAGACTTCTTTGTATGGAGATCTTCTCAGCAAAGGGTCCGCTGCAGCTGAGAACAGCACCCAAACCCCACTGCTGACACAAGCAGGGAGTCAAATGGTGATGGAGGGGAGCGGCACCACCCCATGTGTGTGAGGGGACACCCTAAGTGCACGCTCCATGCTCCTGTGCTGTGCCTCATTATCAAACTCAACGTGTGTTCTCTGCCTAATGGAAATGGAGAAACCACCAAATGCCACCACCAAAAGAGCATCTCTCTTGCAGTTGTGGCTTTCCCCAGCAGATCTTGTGTTTGCACAGGATGTGGTTCATATTCCCTGCAGCTAAGCTCATGCATGGAGAAAACAGGCTGTGATCTCTTAAACCTCCCGACAGTGTGATTCCCCAGTGCTGGGTGAGTTCTGTGGGGAACGTGGAGGAAATCAAAACAAAGAGGAAAGATAAATAGCAGGATGTAAAGCAACTAACAAGATGGCTCAGAGCTAGTCCTCAGGCTGCGACTGCCGCCTGTCTGACTCTGGTTCTTTGTCCGTGTCATAGAATGCACAAGCACATCTGAAACACATTGGCCCCAGGTCCCCCTGGAAGGGGGGAATACTGCTACTCCTTGGGCAGACCAGCTGTATTCATGGCCCCAAACTCTGGACTTTGATGTACAAAGTAACAATCCAAAATTCACTTAGAGCACCTACACAGAAACGGCTGGGGGAACACTCCTCTAACAGGGATTCTGTGGGCCCAGGCAGGGATTTGTGCACTGATTCTCAGAAACTCAGTTCTGAAAGCCTTGACACAGTGTGTGAAACCAGGGAAAGGATGGTGACAGTGTACAGCTTGTTCATATCTGCCTAGGAGTTTCCGATTAAATTCCTCTGCCGGGATTGAAACAGGAAGACTCTTCCTCTGTAGATTTTGTTCCAAAGGCTGAACGAGTACAACAGAAAATACAAAAGCCAACTGCTGCCCGTCCTCTCTTCCCCACGCTCCTGCTCAGGGCAGGCTGCTGTACCTGTACACCGGCTGCATTTCCCTGGCAATCCCAATCACAGCTCCTTCCTTGAAGCGGTCAAACTCCTCAAACAGGTCTCGGATGTTGGCTTTGTATTTCAGGTCCAAGTCTACCTGGATGATTCGTGTTATTTCTGCAACGAGAAAAAAAGAAAAATCAGCTACAAAAGAAAACAAGCTTTATTTGGCAAACACCAACAGAGATGCGACGCTTACACCCAGCAAGGCCTCGGCCCCACCAGCAAAGCGGGCAAGATTGTGAGACAATCTAGGGGAAAAACACTCCTGCTGCAACCCCTGTATAAAGATACCAACCTTCACCATGACAGCACTTTCCACACTACATTTTAGGCATGATTTACATCAGAAACTATTCCTGGTAACCTTTTTTTCTATCCAACCCCTCCACCAGTCAGAAGACTGGCTTTTTATACCAGTGAGAAAAGCAATAAATAGCATCAGCTCAGCTCTGCAACAGGATTTTTACCCTGTTCTGCAGAAAGAGCCACACAAATCCCACATTCAGCTGCTGCTCTGCACTTCTTGGAAAAGCTACTTACTCAACAAGGGTTTCCCAGCCCCAGCCCATGCTGCCATCCCTAGCTCTAAGCATCAAATAGAGTAATTCCCATTGTGGACAACAGGAGCTATTCAGTAACCACATTACACCCTCAATAACACCTTCACAAGCTCATTAGTTTCCAGTGGCTTGACACAGGCTTCCCCAAGGGCAGAATTACAACACTGTGCATGCACAAAACTGCTGACAGCCTAAAACCTTCATTATTCCTCACAATATTCTGCTGGAGACGAGCAGGGTCTGCAGACGTGGAAGCATCTTCTGCTTGCAGTGAGAAAACCAGAGCGTGAGGAGGCTTCAGGGTGTCAATTTTGAGGCCAGCCCTGCACTCATGAGGGTCTCTGGACCATTGCACAGGGTGCCCCTCTGCTCAGCTACAAAATGAGCCAAGACCTGGGAAGCCAGGAAGGAATTCACGGCCTTTCTGGCCCTTGTTCCCTCTGCCAGTGGTGCCACTCAAAGCCCCATGGAGCCCGTACCAGCGTGGCCAGTTCCTCGCCCTTCCTCATCGCTGTCCCGGCCCCTCGGTCAGACACATGGTGATGGTGAAGGGCTCTCTGACCTGCCTGCAGCTGCGAGACAGTTGGCTCCTTCCCCCAGCAAGGAGCAAAGGAGCCTGGCAACTCATGAGAGCGGGAGAAGGCAGAGCAAGGAGTGCCCACGGCCACCCAGCCCCTGCCAGCTTTGCCAGCCTCCCCTGCAGCACGAGGCGCTGTTGGGAGAGGCCGGGGCAGATGGGGGTGGACGCGGGATCCCTGTGCAGGCAGGCAGAGGCTGCTGCTCCGTCCCCCCAGCCCTGCTCAGGGACCATGAGCCGGTTTGCTCACGTACGAGCAGCTAAGCCAGGCAGTCTCCAGCGGCCGCTGCCTTATGTAACGCCAGAGCTATTTACGTGCGTTACAAAAGCCAGCAGCAAATTGGCCGGGATGCTCAGCCCTCGGCGCTAATTGCATTAAGGCGACTGTCAACCTGCTTCAGTGCCCACTCGTCGCGTGCGGGGGCTGCTGCAGCCTCCTGCAGGCTACACGCGCAGTTCAGCCTCCCTCCAACACTGCCCTCATGGTAATGAGCAAACAAGGCCCCCGTCCTTCCCAGTGCCAGGGGTTTCCGGATAGGAGGATGAATCCATCCTCGCCTCACTCCCGCTGCCCTGCGCTCCGGGCACCCCCGCGCTCTCCGCGCCTCGCGGCGTTCGGCGCTCGCTGTCACCATTATGCTCAAAACAGGAAGGAGCCTTTGCTTTATTTTTTTTTTTTTTTTCCCAAACTCAAAAGCAACTGTCAGGACTGGAGACCCGGAGATGATGACAGCAACCCGGCACACAGCGCTATCTTTCAGCGCAGGAATGTAACTTTTCCATTTCAAATGCATTTATCACTTCACGTTTGCGTTTCAGCCAAACCCAGGGCTGCACAGCAGCGCCAAATTTTTTGTGCAAATCCTGCACTAATCCAGGGCTCTCAGCAATTGGTCCTACCTAACGTACTGCCCTCGTTTAAAAAGGGAAAAAAGCTCTGTGAGGTTCAGCTAGAAATACACTACTCTGGCTGTGAGGTTTATAAGCAGAAATACAAATCAAGAAGAAATATTATCTGAGCTATAACCACAGCTAGATCCCTATTTTTTTTTTTTTTGCCTCTATCACTCCGTATCTCCTGAAGGGAAAGCTGCGTTCACTCCATCCTGCAGCAGAGCAAACCCCAGGCCTACCCCAGTATTTACCACCACCATAATCCTCTGTTTGCAAAGATTTAACACTCAGGCGTAGCAATTCACTAGGGGCTAAAGCAGGTCTTGACCTGAAAGCAATTTCCCTCAGGCCTGCTAACTGCCTCAGAAATCGCTAGCCCTGTTCCGGCAGATGAAGAGGCAGAGCAAAGGATTTCTGCAGGGGGAACGAGCCCGGCATCCCAAACACCCCTCGTCCAACTCCCCCTTAATGCTCCTCAGAGCGGCCTCCCCACTCAGGGACACTCGAGTCTCCTGCACATCCTCAGGGAGAGGGGCCGCAGTGTCCGTGCGCCAGGAAGCAGGGGATGAGGAGGACCCTCCCTGTGCTCCGGGATATGATCCCAGCCCTCGCGGAGCAGGGAACGGGACAGCTCCGGCAGAGCCCTCCCCAGAGCAAAGCAGGCTGGAGACGGCTCAGGAGGTTTCAGTTAAACCCATCGCGAGGCACGTCATCTGATTGTCTCCAAAATCACAGACGAGCACTCGCTGCAATTAATCACAGCGCAGAATGAGGGCTCAGCTTGGGGGTAGGGGGGGGAGCTAATTCCCTGTCTCCTCCGTTTTTCCCATCCCTGCCTGCTCTGGCACCATCACCCTGTGCTGGTCTCCACGCTGTGCTGGCAGAAAAGCCCCAGGAGAATGCAGCTAATAAATTAGACAAGAAAAAAGTTATTTTTTCATTTTCTTCTTGCCTTTTAAGCAAGCACTAACTGCGACACAGGGACAAAAATGAGTGTGGGTAACAGCAAATGCTCTTTTGCCAGATGTTCCTTGCATGGACAGATTAATGGCTAAGACGGTTTCCCTGCGATCGCTGGCTGTGACTGGCGAGGAGGAGTCAGGCACCAATATTTATGATTTATCCTGGTATTTTGTCCTCTTACCACGCACTTGGCCCTGACTACTACGTAGGGGTGGAGGAACCACATGATCTCCTCTTAGGCACAAACTGCCTGCAGGGATCCAGCTGGAAAAGTGGGAAAACAGAGTGCTCTGCTCAGAAAAGAGTTTTCTGACTTTGCCGTATTTCACGTTCTTCTGCCTGCAGCTCTGGCTCCTGGAGCCATGCTGCAGGGAGGGGAGCTGAGCCGCTCCAAGCGGAGATCTCCATTAGCAGTGACAGTTTTATGACACAGGCTGGCCCCACTTAAGGCTCGTAATTTTTTACTGCAGCCTCCTACCAGCAGCCAGGGTCTCCTCGAGACAAGTGATCCAGCCTGAGTACCTGGGTGCACACGACGTGTGGATGGGCGGCACGGGCAGCGGGCACGCTGCGTTCGCCAGGCTACCAGAGCACGGTGCATGCCCAGCAGCTTCACCACGTCCCTCTTGACAGCAGCCCTGGGCTCTGTGGCCCTGCGTTTGCCCTTTGGCTAGAGGATGGCCTAGCAAGAGACCGCCAGTAGTGGAATCACCAGGACAAAAAGGGGTATGGGAGCTCAGGATGGAGGAGGAGAGGCAAGAACACATGCTAGTGCTGAGCAACACCGTCCCCGTCACACACCCCAGCCTTTCAAGGCAGCAGGGACACCATTCTGTTATGTAGGCAAATTCTTTTAAAGTCTGTCCTCATCACCTGCTGTGTGAGAGCTGTACCCAAGCCCTGGCAAAATAAAGGCAAAGCCAACCTTGACTCCAAACCCCCTTCCTCCATACAAAACGAGCTGAATCTGGGTCAAAACCATATCACCACCTGCAGTCATGCTAACCACGTCAATCTGCAAAGACGGGAAATGAGTAAAAATAACAACAGCTTGTGTCAAACAGCAAATAATGGAGAGTTGCATCAACAAGGCAAAGCCCAGAGGCTGTCCAGAGAATGGCATAGCATTAACTACTGTTGATTTAGTAGTGGTTTAAACAGCCTCAGAGCGGAAGAAACCAGAGGCCCGGTAACATCTCCGAGCTGGTGCAGCTCCCCCGCTGACTGCTGGGCTCCTGTTTGCACAAACTGCTCCGCAGCCAGAGGAAACCCTGCCCGCAGCAGGCCTGGCACCGTCCGTTCCGAGCGAGCCACGCACGACGGCACGGGGGCAGTTCACAGAGCAGAGCCCCCGCGACACAAGGGCCGCTCTCCCACCGGCGCCATCCCCTCGTCCCCTGCCCCGCAGCCTCTCCTTCGGCCAGCGGGCAGTACTGGGGAACACGGGGCACAGTCACAGCCCTGCAGTGCCCGTCCCGCACGCGCTCGCCGCTCCGCGTCTGCCCGTCGCGTGGTCCTGCTCCCACCACCCCGCGCTGCAGGGTCTCCTCTGCCCCCAGCAAGCTTCTTCTGAGGACACTGGACTTACCTAGTCCGGTCCACCATGACAACAGGAGGCATTCCCGGACCTGAGGGAGGTCTTGCTGCGTCCAGGGCCAAACACTCTCCAAGCGCCTGAGCAGGATTTATCGCCAAAGATGCTGTTTTCCCCGGAAAATGTGTTGAGTTGACCTGGGTACTCTTATTCCTAACACCACCAGCTCCCACACAGACTGTGGATGGTGATTTTCGGTGGTTGGGGCTCACGGCGGGTACCCTCACCCCATTTCCACACAGCCCTGGTGAGCTCCCTCCCGGCGATGCAGCAGGCACAGGGCTCGCCGTGCCAGGGGACGGCGCTCCCCACAGCACCCCAGGCACCTCCATGAGAGCCAGGGCTTCCCTGGGAGCCTGCAGCACAGCCTGGCGCTTGGCAAACCCGATCAGATCCCTAGGCTGGCCAGGCCTCCGCATGCAGGGAGCTGCCCAGCGTCTTCCAGCCCCCGTTCCGACACCTCCAGCACCGCTGATCGCCCACGGCACCGTCTGGCAGCCCCAGCTGCTCTTGGCTAAACCCTTGCCAGGACACGCTGCTCCCTGCCCACACATGCAGGCTGCTCCCATGAAGATCTTAGAGGACCCAGGACTTGCCAGGAACGCAGGTCAGGGTAGGCGTGCAGCGGGGCACATGCAGCCAGACAGCTCCCTTGCTACGCACAAGCAGAGCTCGGGCTCTCTAGGGCCCCCCAACCTCTCCATACCTTTTTTTGCAACATATGGGGCTGGTGCCCTTGGCTCATGGCCAGGCCTGATCTTTGAGGTAGAAGAGGTGAGATCAGGGGGACACCGCCGGGATTCCTTCCTCGCTGATAAGCAGGCCGGCTGCTTCAGCTCTCCATGTAGAGCCAGTGGGAGCCATTCCCACAACACGGGATCTGGGAGCTCCCTCTCTTCTGTCAGGTCCTGCACCCTTCTGGAGCCCACGCGGTGGGGAAACGCATCCCACGGGCACGGTGGTGGTCACAGACGCAGAGCTGCTGGCTTCAAAGCGGCTCAGAAGGGACAGGAGTGTCCCCTGCTGGCTGCACGGCTCGGCGGGGAGCTCTGCGGGGAAAGGGCACGCAGCAGACGTGGCTTTGGACTCTCACCTTGGCCCACGAGCAGGAGCAAGACGAGCCAAGCTAGGCTGGCGGGCTGGGCTCAGCGCGGCTGGAGGGCCAGGCGGGCTCTCGTGCAAGGCTGGGCACGGCCGCGCAGCCCCCTGCCTCACCACGGCCGGGGTTCGGCTCGGCGCATCGCTGCCAGGCTCGCTCCGACGCCCGCGGCGGCTCCCGCCACCCAGAAGTCACTCTGCCAGCAGCCGAGGGCCCCTGCTGCAGCCCGGGGGCCCATCACCGTGCCTGTGCCACCTCCCCACCGCGCACGGCAGCGAGCCTCACCCAGGCCCCGCACAGGCACCGCCACGCACAAGACCAGCCCAGGCCTGGCCCGGGTGCTGCTCCGCTGCCAGCCACCCCTTGGGGCAGAAAGGCTCTTCTTGCACCTCCAGGAGCCCCTGCTCCCCGCACGCCCAGGGGACCCGAGCAGCAGGCTCTGGCCTGTGCACCATGGCCTCCTCCTTGTAGCAGCCAACAGGGCTCACACAGTCAGGGGGATTCGCACGTTTCTGCAAACCAGGAGCGGTGGAGGATGAGCAGCAGCTTTGGGATTGCTGCCCAAGGCCATCAGCAGCCCGGGCCAGCGCGGAAGAGCCTCTGCTCCAGCGGGCAGCGTGCCCCACGAGAGCCGCTCCGCTGGCTGTGACACCGCCCTTGGTGGCACCTCGGGAGGGGAACGCAGAAGGTGCTCCCTACTGCTGTGCCGCTTTCCTCAAGCCTCCTGCTCTGGCTGCAGCATGGCAGGGCCGGGCAGAGACGCCAGAGGCACGCTAAGCCAAGCATGGCTACGCACTGTTTATTTACACAAACATACTCAGCTCTGTTGTCTGTCCTTTGTGAGAGGCTTCCTTTGTTTTGCTAACTCCAGTGTTCCTGGCTGCTCCCCGGCAGTTTTCCCTTCTGCTGTCAGGAGAGCCGTGAGCAGCTTCCTGTTTTGTTGCGTGCTCCCCTTTCCAGGTCTCGTTTTCTCGGCAGATAAAGCCTCTCCCTCTGCTCCAGGACAAACGGCCATGGGGCCGTCCATGGAGCCGGCCCTGGCGCTCAGGAAGCCCTTTCGCAGCTGGGAAGCGCTCAGGAGCCCTTTCGCAGCCCCCTTCCCCTCGGAGGGCAGCGATGCCAGCACAGGACGGTGGGGCAGAGCAGCTCAGCAGTAAAGTGGGAAGCGTCTCCCAGGCCCTCATAAAACCCTGGAGCATCTTCCCAGCAGGAAAGAAGCCCCTCTAAAATGCTACCTCAGAGGGGCTTATTGCCATGCTGGCAGCTCCAGCTCCAAGCTCGCAGCTGAACGCACCTCCTCCATCCCTGCCTAGTCAAGAGGGTGTCTAAGATAAGACGGAAGAAGAGAGAAACCAGAAACCCAAGAAACCAGAGCTGCCCGGCTGACTAGCCATGTCATTAAACAGGTTCCTACAACTGCATGCGCCCAACGGAGAAGTGGAGCAGCTTCCTCACAGCAATTCCAGCCTATTAGCTAATTAAAAAACGAGCCGTCTGCCAGGTGCAGATCACAGATCATTGCTACAGCCCAAGCACGGCAGCTCCCGCACGCTGCCACCACCCACCAGCTTCATGGTGCAGCTCTGGAACCTCCTGCTGCAGGCACCCTCGGCGAGACCAAGACAGACCCACAGAGCATTCCCTGCATGGCACAGGCAGCCCGAGTCGTTTGGCTCCCACCTGTACAAGTCCTGGAGCAACCATCCACACAGGCTAAAGGACTTGGAGCAGCTTTGGGGACTGCTGTAACAGCCGGATAGTTCTTGCCTGGTCCAGATAAATGTCTCTGCCCCCACTGTTATTGCCATGCCCTGCTCCTAACTCGAGAGAGACCCTAAGCACAAAGGGAAGGGTCTGTTTCACCCCAACTCCTGTCTCCTCCACAGTGGCCTGGGGTTGGCCTGGCCTCCACCAGCCAAGGGGGCCTCTGTCTCACGGTGGGGTTGCTGCACACTGCACAGTCACTATGAGAAAGAGGGAACGGGAAGGCTTAGGAAAAGGATACACTTGTTTCAGAGAATTATTTTTTCCAGTACATCTGACTGTCTCCTCATAATGCACCACGGTGTGGGGCACCAGTAACGGTGCTCAGCCCCTGGACCTCACCTGGGCTCCACACCACAGTCAATGCTGCGCACTCCAGGGCTTCAGGATGGAGCTGTAAGTGCTGCTCGTTCTGCATTTCATACACGGTGTCACCAGGGGAGGAGGAGTGTGAAGACACGTTTGCAGCTGCAGTTAGAGCAGCAGGAGACCTTATCATCATACAAAATATGGTTTAATTTCAGGCTGTCATAAATTACAAAACAGCAAGGAGAGAAAACTGTAAAGCAACAAACAGGTGAGATGGAAAGGGAAACTAAAAAGACATCCAGGAAAATAAACACATTAAGTTAAATGTTCTAATGTCTCAATTATCTACAAACTGTGCAGGGGAAGGGGCAGCAGAGCTGCAGGCAGATGTTGTCCTGTTTCCTCTTGCTAATCCTAAAAAGCTAAGGCAGAGCTGCCAGCAAGACTTAGGGGGACAGCAGTCCCCGCAAACCCAGCTGGGCCAGGCCCTGGGCAGGCCGAGGACTTTAACGTAGGATGACTCCAGTGCCTTGCATGCTGTTAACCTCTACATAAAGGTACATAAACCCTTATAACCTTTATAAAAGCTGCAATAGCAAAGCTGCATCCCCTCCCTTAAAAACAACGCATGCTGCTAGGAGGGCTAAAGCTTCCTGCTGCCCAGCACCACCAGGGCGTTCATCTAAACAACTGCCCCGGCAGGGCAAATGCCAAGACCCTGTCACTCTGCAGGAGGTGGAATAACAGCACACGCCTGCCTCGCTCTGACAGATCTAGGACATCCAAAATAATCGATGGCGGCACCGCAGCGAGGGGCAGCCAACGGAAATAACGAGGAGCGACACCACCCCAAGGGGCTGCGGGTCACGCTGGAGCAAGACGGCGATCCCGCTGTGGGAAACAGGCCTCCTCGGCGCCGGGGCATCCGGGGCACCGGCCTGAACCCGCCTCTCTGGTTAAACGGCATCGGCGGCACCAGCACAGCCCATGAACGCGGGGCTGGACCCGGCTGCTGGTGACCTGCAGTGGGCATGGCCCGGGAGCGCGGCACAGGGGGGTGCCCAGCGCGCTCGGAAGGCTCCCAGCCCCGCACGGGGACCACTGGGCTCACCCCAAACGGCTGGGGCGGCTCAAGCAGGGCAGAACACCCGCAGCACCCAGGGCAGACCGGGCTGCGCTCCACGCCTGCAGGCAAGAGCCTCCTGCAGAGCCACGGGCTCCCGCGTCCAGCCAGGAGTGGGTTCCTGCTGCCCGCTCCGAAAAAACAGCACAGAGAGCGCCAAGGCACAACCGGCTCTACCCCATGGAGGAACAATGTCTGGCACTGCAGCCCGTGCTGGCAAACCCGCTGTGTCAGCCTGCCCTCTGTTCTCCTCGCCTGCTTTAACACATACACTCAGCCCAGACACAGGCTGGGGAAGGAATCCAGCTCTTCTTCACATGGACGAGACATGAAGCAGAGCGAGAGGTTAGGAGAGCCCACCAGCAACCACCGAGGCTCCCTCCATCCCTGTAAAAATGGGAACACTCTGCAGGAAAAGAAACCCTTCTGCTTTGCAACATCCGGAGGTGACTGCATGTCGGGAGCACGTTGCTCTCGGGGGGAAGCTCCCAAAACCACTCATGGCCCAGATGTCTGTCCCTTTCACAATATTCCTGCCTCAAGGAAGCGGGGCCAGGCCTGCAACACCTGGGACATGGGCACTCTACTCCCAACCCCCTGCAAACTGGTGCATCTTTGCTACCCCAACACACTGCAGCTCAGCAAAGTGGCAGCACTCAGCTGGAGAGAAAGGGTCAGGACGGCACAGTTTGAAAATGCTCGCTTAGTAAAATTCAGTAGTCACCAAATTATACGGGTAACTTCACTGAGTACAAGGAATCACCCAGCAGCTGAAAGGCAGGAGGAGGTTGTGTTTGCTCCTGTCACTCTGCACGCCACCATGGAGCAAACCCCGGCACACGGTTGTGTTCAGCACGTGCCATGGGATCAGCATGCCGCAGGGGCCAGGCACCAGTGCGAACCAGGGCCATAGAAACAGCGTGACGTGCTGCCCTAGAAGCCATCCTGGAAGGGCAGAGAGGACCAGAGGTCCATCTGCAACCAGCACGTCCCTGCGAGCAACAGAGGGCAGGACACCCAAGTGCACAGCTTAACCTCAGGCTCTCAGAGCAGAAAGTCTTGGCCTGTGTTTCCCTGTGATGAAACCACAAAACACACAGCCAGCAGCAACGCAGAGACCTGGCTCTGGCAACTCTTAGGCAGGGATTTCTGCAATGACTGGGCAATCTTGCATGGGGACTTCAAGTGTTCCAGCTCCGAACTCTCACTCTGCTTTACAAGCAGATTTACAGCTTGTAAAGATGTCCCAGCTGACAGACTGCTCTCCTGGTACCTCTGCTTAAAACACTCCCCTGGCTCCCATGCCTCCATCATCGCAGGTAACCCATGGCTTGCTCGCAGCACACAGGAATGCTCTCAGCACCAGGCCAGGCTTGCACGTTACCTCTGGGAGCTGAGACACAACCCAAGGGACACCCAAACGTGAGAGTCTCTATAGCAGCCCATCCTTCACTCCAGGAGCCATCGGGAGGACAGAGAAGACGTGGGGCGCTCGGAGCTCTCCGCAGCGTCGCTCCAGCCCGGCCTTCACCCCCGCTGCGGCCGAGCTCAGCAGCAAAGGCATCGGTCATCGTGCACAGCCCATCTGCCGCGTCCAGGCAGAGCCCCCCAGAGCAGCACATGGCAGAGACCAGCATCACAAGAGATCAGCTCCTAAATCACGCTGCAGGTAGCAGCTGGGGCCAACTTCAAGCATTCATTTCCCATTCAAAGCCTGGGGCTTTGTGACCAACAGGCAGCCCAGACCAACATCCTCACACGCTGGCCAACACGTAGCAACCAGCGCACTCAGGTAACGGGCCAGAACAAGCTCCGGGTTTGGGGCCAGGCACACCCCTGGATTATCCCAGTTTGACCCCAGTGCGTCCCGGGCCGCTCTCCTGGACATGTGCTGGGAAGCTCTCTGCTCGTGGCCATCTCCCCACATGCTGCATTGTCTGTCCGGCTGCAACAGCCTTTGCTTCCCCATGGAATTGCCTGTGCCAGGCAATTCCACTGCATTGCCTGCACCCCGGGCACCCTCTCTCACCAAAGTGGCACCTCTCACACTACAGTTTCCAATAACTTTCTCTTTTGTGAGCTAATCTAGCATCTTTTCCCAGCCTGGGTAAATTTCAGCACCTACAAAATCCCATGGAGAGGAGTTCCTTGGAGCAACTGCACCCGTGTACAATAACACCTCATTTTGTCTGTTCTGAATCTGCCTCTAGCTACACTTATCTGACACCCCCCAGTTCCATACAGGCAGAGGTGCTGAATTAATGCCTACCTCACAGGCTGTGGCTTCCCAGAGCCAGTTGTAACGCCCCCACCCAGCTCTTCTCCAGACCAGACCAGAGTCCCAGACAAACAGGTTCTTCCTGTATGGCAGCCACTGCTCTACTCCGAGTTTTCCAGGTTTCTTCCTAACACACCACGTCAGTAAACCATATATTGAAACAGTGTACAATGCCCTGCTGCATTGATGAAGGGGCTGCAAAGGAAGATGTGGGCTGCTAAAATACTTCTCCCTGATGACTTCCAAGCTAAGCCAAGCCCCAGCATTAGGGTTTTGACATGAAGTCTCAGGCTTGGCTGGAGCTGCCAGAGGAAGCTGTGAGTTGCCATAATAATTCTTCCCTGTGAAATTAGATCAGGACCCCAAGAGAAGTAAATTCTCATGAAAAAAAGACAAAAGGGAAAAAAAAGAATAATACACACACAAGTCTTTTCTTTCGACAGCTATGACTTTTCTTTGGCAGCCCCTGCTCAGCCCCGGCCCAGCTGAAGCTATAGGCCTCCTCATTCCACACCCTCTATGCTGCCACCCGAACCCTATCCCTAGAGTTGCCCTTGTGGGAGCCGTGGCTCAGACGCCCCAGCCTGGGGCCAGCAGAGCAAGTTCCCAGAGGAGGACTCTCGCAGCAGCCCATGGCCTCCCCAGGCTGCCCCCCACCACCCGTCTCGAAGAGGCACCAGCCTCCTCTTCCTCTCCTACCACTAACCTTAGCCATCAGGAGTCTTGCGTGCTGGCTTGGTGGCCACGTTACTTCTACCATCCGTTCAATGTGGTCTTGCCTTCCAGATAGGCTACCCAAGACATTTATGTGTCGATGAGAAAGATTATAAAGCTTGCCAGCTCCTTTAAGTTATGATACTAAAATGACAAGTGAATAGTGGAATTTAAACCATTAGCAAGTGAGAACCACCTCTGAATCCGGAGGAAGAGGAAAGAAGAGGAAAACACAAAGTTCTGAATCTTGGACCTCCTGTTTCCTCACAGCCTGAATCTCTGCAGATCCCAAGATCATTTCATGCTGGCATCATCTGCAGCCTGGCAACTCCTTCCAAGTCTGAACTCTGCTTATCTGCTCTCTGTGTAACTTTCCCATCATTTCACCCCTTGCAAAATCATTGAAATGCATCGAGTCTTCCTTGTGCTCGTCAGGCCCGTCCATACCACATTAAAACAGGATTTATAGGTCGCAAGCACAGACAACGGCTGGGTTGTCTCCAGTTCTTCACACTGCATACCAACTCCCCAGCTGGTTTAAATCAGATTAACTCCACTGATGTAAGGCATTTAAGACAAGAGAGCTTCATGATTTACACCAGCTGAGGAGCTGTTATATTATAGTTTGGCAGCTGCAGGTTTTGGCTTCAGAGCTTTTTTGGATAAGGATTCGAAGCAGCAGTGAAAATCAGAACAACTGAGTGGCAAAAAGTACAATTCGCAGTGCAATATATCCCACCAGTCTGCAAAGTTAGAGTCCCACCAGTCTGCAAAGATAGTGCATCATCACAACCACAAAACTATTCTTAAAAAAAAAAAAACTTAAGTCACAATACTATATATCATATGAATATTTCCATATGATAGATATGAAAAACTAAAGTAACCTTAACGCTAAGGCACGGCCCTCAAAGAAAGGACAGACTGATACACACACATACAAATACACAAGAGAGAACTTACTTAATATTCGAATCATGGCCTTCATTTCTGCTGGAGTGTTTTTAAATGTGCAATTAAATCCAGCTGCCACAAAAAAAAACCCCACAAAACACAACCAGGTGCTAAAGCTACGGAGCCAGAGAGGACTACCAAGATGCACAACCACAGCTCTCATGGCAGGTGAACTGGCACACCAGGAAGAACGCGGGGCTCTGGGAACATCAAGCTTTATTGCTCTTTCCTCCATCCTAGTGAAGAGGCTCTTTCAAGCCAATGGAGACTGAGTTCTTGGAGAAACAGAGGCACAGCCAAGCAAGAGAGCAGGAGCGTGGCATGATGCCTCCCCTGCGCATGGGTTTGCAGGAGGAGAGGGAAGAAGAGCTTGTGGCACTCCGCACTCGTTTCCCTAAGGAGAAAGATCTTTCATTTGCATTTAAAAACTAGGTGAGCAAAAATACCGAGTGGAAAAGCCCAGAACAGCAGCCTTACCACAGCGCATGGCCAAGGCAGCTGAGCTACAAAGGGAAGCAAGAGCCAAGCAGCAGCGTGATGGAGACCCACTCTCACAGGGCAGCAGGAGCGGCCGCGCTGGGCCCGAGGCGCAGCCTTGGCCGTGCCAGGGCCCGCGGCAGGAGCTGGCTCTGCTCGCCGATGCTCGAGCCCGCTGCTCCGCACCAGTGCTGGCCACTTAGCCGGAAAGGAGGCCAGAGCTGGAAGCCTTGCCAGGCCCATAAATCACCATGGACACTGCAGGCACCCGGAGCAGTAAATCTGACCTCACTTCCAAGGGAAACATAAAATTTGCTTTACCAGCAGCTTCTGAAACAAACACTACACTCACAAAACTGTAAATGACTCTTAAACATCCTGTGCAGCCAACAGGCCATTGCAAGCCCCTGTCAGACTGACAACACGCAAGTTTTGCAAGAGGCAAGACTACCCCAGCTTGACAGAGGAAGCCATTTCAGATCAAGCACCTTGCTGACAGACACACAACATGGTATCTTCAGCACACAGTGAAGATACTGTAGAAAAAACTGGGATTCCCTGTTTAATGAGACCCACTCTCACACACTCGCCAGGGCTCCTGGCTTCCAGGTCTATTACTTATTTCAATCCGTTCCCCCTTCACCTTTGACAGCAGAAGATTAATCTGGCCTTGAGACCAGAAGCTCCTGGTGTGCCCCTGCCGCTCCTGTTCCTGCCCCTTCGCACGCTCACCCCTGCACAGGCCCCTTCAGCTCCTCGGGGTCTCGCTCAGGCTGAGACCCTGACGGTTCAGCTTCCTCTAGGGCACAAGCTACGCGGGGTTCCTCTTCCTGCCTTGGTGTCCATCTGACAGAAACGTGCCATGCAGATAAACAGCCGGGTTCTTAGGTTCTACAGCACCATTTCCTCAGGACTTGCTGGCACAGCAGGGGCAGGCAAACAAAAACTGCTTGGGAAAACAGGTAACCTCTTATGCACCCTGCTTCTTGCAGAGTGCCTCACAAAAGGTGCATCCCCCGCTTGAAGATCCCTGCCTTTCTCTAATGCTGCTCTTTGCTCTCATTCTTTCTGGACAACCACCTTGCACTTCAGATCTGAAAGCCAAGAGCCACTTTGAGACAACGTCTTTGGATGCAGCTGCCAAGACCATGTCCTTCCACCAGGCTGGACTTCCACCTCATTTCTATCCAGAGCATGTGACAAGTCCAATGCTGGTCGTACCGAAGCTGTGGGAAGAAGGTTCAGGCCCCAGGAATGGGATGACTGACTGACACAACTTGGGAAGGAAGGTGAAGAATGGGGAGTATAGCAGCAGAAAGAGAGCTATACCTCCATTTTTTTCTGCAGTGATTAGCACCAACTAACTCCTGAATTCAGCAGTTATTTCATTCCCAAACAGTGTCACTGCAGAGTCTTTATCCAAGCAGCGAACAGGCCAATGCAGTTCCTTGAGTCCTGGACAGAGTTTAACTAACAAAACACCCACGTGCAAACACTCCTGCTGCCCATCTACCCCAGGCACCAGAAACACTCGGGGGCTGCGTGCTCTGCAGCAGGAGCGACGCAGCCCCGTGCAGCACGAGAGCCCCGTGCGTGCCGCCCCGTGACCTCCCCGCAAGGATGGCCAGGGAGCACAGGAAGGAAGGAGCGTCTGCTCCGCTTCCTCCTCGTCTGAGGAACCACCGTGGCTACAGGACACGCCAGGGCCCCGCACAGGCCTTGTGTTCTTAACGGTTTTGTGAAGGGCTTCACAGACCTCCCCTCTCAGACAAGATCCTGCCCGGGGCCTCCTGGAGTACCCGCTGAGTGTTCAAGTGATCTGCAGAGCAGGGCAGCCCCCTGGCACGAGGCTGCCAGGGCCTTGTGGGTCATCACGGCCCGCTTGGACACAGCCACTTTGCGAGCACTTTGGTGCCATCATCTCCTCCCAGGGAAGGCGTGTGTCCAAGCAGTCCGACTCCAAGCCTGGAAATGGGGACACTGGAGCCCACTGCAAGCCACGCTGCAACGAGGGGGCCACGTGGCTGTGGAGACAAGAGGACTCCAACACTGGCAGCCACCACCGTGCCAGCGATGGGCAATGGGCCGCTCTGCATCCTGCCAGAGACAGGGACAACGCTGCACTCGAGCACAACAGATGACTCCCATCGACACGGAACCACTTCGTCACCTTAACTAGTCTCACCTTTGGGCATGAGGCGGTGCATGGCCACCGACAGGAAGAAGATGGAATCGCTGTAGTAGGTCCCCGAGCCGGCGCTGAAGTGTCTCTGCATGGCTTCGACTATCGGGAACAGCTGCTCGGTCAGCACATCCACATCGTGGAATACGACCTAGGAGAGACACCAGAAACAAGCACTGCACCATCTCTACAGGGCCCTTCCGAACTGAATCACCTGCTTCTTTCCCCTGCTGAAACCTGCTCCGTTGAGCAGCTGGGAGGGCCGCAGCACACACCTGAACCCCGGGTCGCAGCCGCTGGCCGCTCCCCAGGACGCTGCAGCCCGTGGCCAGGCCAGCACCTTCTCTCAAAGCTGACCAGCAGCACCCGGCCGACCCCAGGCCCCCCAGCCCTGATTCGCACGACCCGCTGGGGCACAAGGGTGACAGCCCTGCCCTGCCTCTTGTTGTCGAGGGTGGTCCCGGGTGCTCCATGAACAGCAACAGACAAACGCGGGCGGCCAACACTGGAGTCATCCGGGAGCTCTCCAGGCCATGGCAGGCAGGGCTCCCCTTCCAGGCGCTCTTCCCAGCTTTCCATCACCAAGCACTGCCCCATGGGGGACACGAGGAGGACGGAACAGGCAGGTGAAGAGGGCACGCGGGTGCTCATGCACAGCGGGGTGGCAGCTCCCGGGCACCCACCCAGGAGTGTTGTCTGTCTGCCCTCTCCCCCCAAGAAGCATCCAGAGCAAAACGTGCACTTCTGCCCACCCTGTGGCCAGTCACATTCCCAAAGCAAAGTCTTGACATGGGGCCTTTTCTCTGGGCCCCAGGACAGGCGGGATCCCCTCTGCCAGGATGGGAGCTTTCCTTCTCCCTGGAGCAGGGCGTGTTTATCCGCCGCTAATTTTGTCCTTCGTTAGTTATTTGTGTAGCAGCTTTCAGTAAATCCCCAGAGCTAAATCTGACCACGTTCACTGCGCACTTCAGTAAATTCTTCGGCTTTCCTGTGCAAACGCGTTCCGTAAACACGCACCGAGAAGAGCCCCTTCCACGGGATTCGCTAGGAAAACACACAAACAGGCCCCGGCCCCGCCCGCGCTCCGCGTCCCCTCCCCTCCCTCCTCCGGGATCCCGCCGGGCCGCGGGGCTCTCCGCGCGGGGGCAGCAAACGGCCGAGCTGCCCGGGAGGGGAGCGCCGCTCCCGGG
The DNA here is from genome assembly GCA_003342815.1 of Eudromia elegans. NCBI lineage: Eukaryota > Metazoa > Chordata > Aves > Tinamiformes > Tinamidae > Eudromia > Eudromia elegans. Next base: position 490,944 of record PTEX01000205.1, read on the forward strand.
GCGCTGGGGACGG
>PTEX01000205.1:491694-605376 GCA_003342815.1 Eudromia elegans
CGTAGGGACCGCCCACGGGCCATCTGGCCACGCCCCCGCCGCAGGAATCGCCGCTTCTTAGCAGAAGACCCCGCCCCCTCCCAGAAGGACCTCCCCTTCACTGCGCGAGGCCCTGCCCCCTTCCCGCAGGGACCGCCCTCTGACGCTCCAAAGCCCCGCCCTCTACCGAAGGACCGCCCCCTTGCGCTCCAAAGCCCCGCCCTCGTGTCCTGGTCCCGCCCCCGTCGCGGACGGAGCGCGGCGGGGGAAGCGCGGGCAGGGCGGGTGGGTAGGAAGGTTTAAGGGGGTCCGGTAGTGACAGTCCTGGCACTCGGTGCAGGCCCCCGTCCCCCTGCGCCGGGACAAGCTGCAGCCCGGGACGAGGGGCAGGAGCTCCAGTCACCCTCTGTGCGCAGGGGCTACGGGCTGGAGGCAGTACAGGGAGACGACGAAGGCAGGAGGGTGGAGGAAACAGCCGAGTTCTAGGCAGGGCAGCGTGAGGAAATGACGATTTCACAGCAATTTCCAGTAAAACACTGGGGAAAGCAAAAATGAGAAGAGGAAAGGGCACAGGCTTTTCACTTCTCTGTCCTCTTTTTCCATGGGAAGGGAAGCAAGCCAGGAGAAAGGGAGGGGATTGAGGTCCAGGGAGGAGCAGCCCCAAGGAGGGCCCTGCTGAGGCTGCTGCCTGGGGCAGTCCAGGTGTGCGACGGGAGAGAGTTGGTGTGAAAACTGAATTACCAAATACTCAGGACATCAACAAGAGCTTAATCGGTTTAACAGTCTAAAAAATAGTGCTCCCCTCCTCCTTGGAGTGTTTATTGGTGATTCTGAATGCTATCACATGCTCCTTTCCTAGTCACTGTGCCAATTAGGGCTTTTGTGTTATTAAAATGCAGAGTTAACAGGCACACTTCACAACAGGATGGTGGTGCTTTCCTGCAGCCAGTCTTCTTAACTACATTTCTCAGCCTTTTCCCATTAGTGCTGCAAAGTTCTTGCTCGTTAAAGAACCCTGGTAATAATGTGCTGTGCACTGACACCCTCATGCAAAACAGGAGGAACTCCCTTTGGTACGGAGGGTGATGCTGGCAGCAGGTGGAAGGGCTGCTCCCTTTCTAAAGCTACTTCAGCTCTGCACATAAATGGGTTGAACAGAAACCCTAGGGAGTGGAAAACACAGTATTAACATAGGACCCTTTAATACATTAAGGGTATAAAGGTACAATGCAAAGCCTCCGAAAACAGTGGAAGAGCCGCCACTGATTTTGGTGACTTGCTGGATTTTATCCTGATCAGTAGAAGGGAGGTAAGGAAGCGGAGATCTACAAAGTATTAATGAACAGAAATGTATGTCCAAACTGCAATACGTGCAGCTTGAGAAAGCAAAGCAAGACTTCTACAGACAACCGTGTCATGCAAACTTGGAATGGGAACCAATTCCATGTGTCAAACATAATCTAGTGGCATTTTTCAGTAAGATAATGCAGAAATACCTATGTTTATATGCACAGTACCAGCAGAAAATAGAGAATCATTTCATAAAATAGAAAATGTAATCGAAGGATCAAAACAGTATGGACCATTAATGAGACAACACAGCTGTCAAAACTTAACATGAAACATAAGTAAATTATACCTCTGAAATCAAGAGGTTAGAGTGTATGTTGAGCTCTTACACACTTGTTTTTCCAAGAGACTTTTGGATCACTTGATGTAGCCCTGACAAGGAGGAACATAAGAACACCCTTTTGTGGCTTATATATCAAAGTTATTGAAAATCCCTACGAATGCTCCTTATTTTAAGTTACATTAAGATTATATTGCTTTGCATCCCACTGATTGTGAGCTATTATATTTCATACCTACAGAGAAACCTGAATTGGAACTGAAGCTTCCCATGACTTGGTACATGGTACAAGATGAGGTTAACACAGCGCAGAGCTTTAGCTACCCAGAATTCAAGTCATATTCAGATTCATACTGTAGTAAAAACAGGAGTTTCCTCCTACTACTCAGCAGAACATTAGAACTTGATCTAGACCTTGACAGGCAACTCCCAGCCTTCGGCACAGACCCGGACATGTGCTCAACACCTGAGGGCTGCATCCTGCAAACTACGGAGGCCCTGGAGCCCTGAGGTTGCCGGTGGCCAACAGAAACAAACCCTCAATGCATTTCACAACTTAATGGCATATTCACTTTTGCTGATGAAGAACATCCACCAGACCTCATCTGAAAGATGCTTGAAGCATCTTTCATCATTTTACATTGGGTATCTACAGGAGCAGGGAAGGAACCTGCAGGCTCAAGGGCGTCCCACCCATCCTGAATGGCTGCAACTCCAGAGCTCCTGTAAGGAGGAGCAAGCCCGTATATCAAATTTAGGTCATTTAACACAAACAGACCCAGCCAGCTTCCCACCTTCCCCAGAGAGTGACTGTGCCATTAAGCTTTACATTACAGCCCATCACCGTGCATGTTGCCTGTCACAGAGGCTACAGAAGACATGAATCTTTAGAAAACACTGTATATTTAAAGTCTATCCTATACACAGCCGTATCTTACATTGTCCCATCTGTACATTGGGAATTTTGTGTCCTAAGTTCTATTAACTAAAGATCTACTGCCAAGAACTACACATCAGGACTCACAAATCAGATACATTTCACAGACAGCTATTTAAGAACAGCTTATTACCAGTTGCTGCTTGCAGATGAGATTAAGTTTCTTAAGAGTCAAAATAAATGCACTTTTTAAATGGTCAGAAACAGCTTTTTGCAGCATAATTATACCACATACAAAGCTAAAGCTGTTTTGTAAGATGTTTCTACTTTGAAAAAGTATTTATCAAAATACTTCTAAAATGCCATTAATTCAGCATCAAGAATCATCCATATTTGATGTGTTGTTATACATTTGCTGCAAAATGATAAATACATAAAATACTTTGTTACAAATAACATGCTAGAAAGTTTAATTTTACCACAATTTACAAAAACCCATTTTGGCTAAGCCTGAGAAAAATGATAGCTCGTTTCCCAAATACACTTAAACAGCAGGCTAATATACTGCTATGGTTAATAAGGACTATATAAAAAAATTCACATTGATTTTACTTTACCTAAAAATGATCCCTACATTTTCAAAACAAATAGAGCATAGAGATTTGCATCTGCTGGCTTGGAGCTTCATGAGATTATTATCCAGATGTTAAGTATCCTTAGACACGAGCATATCTCTGCAGGCATCATTGACACGTGCACATCTGCAGAGTGGGGCTTACCAAAAAATCCTGGGTTGCTGCCCTCAGAGTAAGTACTGCTGGGGACTACGCTCACTTGCTACTTTGCAAATTCCCCTTTTCTCTTCCCCACACACCTTAGAGAATAACTATGTATATACAGTTTTGCAGGTCATATGCATTTATATCATGCCATGATATAGCGAGTCAACTGGCCTAAATTTAAGATGTCTGCATGACACGAGTGCTTTCAGATATAGCTGTCTTTGGGCGGATACTGAGAGCAGCAAAGGGAAAAGGTGACACGCAGCCCTCACCTGACAATTCTGCACTCAACGCCCTTCGGCTCAGGATTTACTTTTATGTCTCAAGTTTCTAATATTGGTGTCAAGATACTGAAGGAGGGGAAAAGAAAGAGGAAAAACCCCACAGCGTAGCCAGCAGGGACAAACTTTTTTTTTTCATGAAAGGCTCCACATGCTCACCTAAAAAGAAAACTTTCTTCACAGCAAGAAATTATAAAAGGAAAATAGACTGCTCTTAGAAATTTGGTCCTTCCAGGTATATCCCTATTGTGACTGACCTGCAGTCACGAGCATAAAGGCCAGCCTGGTGTTAAAGGTTGCACTAAAAAACAGCCTGCAGAAGAGCTTAAGTTACTATGTCTAGTTACTAACAGTCTACCACTAACCAGGGTCAGCGTGGGAACAAGATCTTTCAAGTAACGGGCTCACAAATCAAAGGACAATTCTGTAAGTTACTATCTGATTTCCCTTTCAAACAGACTGAGAAAAAAAAGCAAGTAGGTTTTCCTGGCTGGAGGCCTGTTCTTTATGGCAACAGTGAGACTCATGACGGCAGCAAATACTCATTAGCAAAGGCAATCTAATAATTTTGTCACTTTCTTTTTTTAAGCGTTTTCTTCAACTGCTGAGGTATACGACTTACTGTAGAGCAACATTTCCCCAGAATACATTTATTTCCCCAGCTACCACAGTCTAAAGCTACACTGGAGTGGTCAATTTATTCAAACTATTAAATATCTAGCAAAATGCATATAATTCATACTTAAAAAAAGACAGACAGACAAAAGAAGGACGAAAAAACTTGCACTGTAAGAGAAGGATCGGGTTTGGTTCTTTTCCTTCTTCACATTTAAGACTTGGGTGAATCTGACTGCTGGAAACGATTTAGCTTCTCTGGATTATTTGATGCCATTTGAGAAAAGTCACGAAAAATGTCCTGATAAATTTCATCTCCTAGATAAAGACAAGAAAGAAAAAGAAAAGGGAAATCAGTTTCAAACATTTGTGATGGTTAACATCATATATCACAGCACAAATGCCTCAATGCTTTGACTGGTGCTACGAATTACTTAATAATGTTTGCATTCAAACAAGGACTGCTCACGGATGGAATGGTGCTGATGGGGACTCTTTGCAACTGTTTAATTGCATGCATGTTCTGGAGAAGCAAATTAAACGAAGCCAAACTATACCTGACAGTACCTCAAAGGCAGCCACACAGAGGAAAGTTCAAAGTTAGAAAGGAAAATGCAAGCAGTTTAAAGCAATGTAGAAGAAAAATATTTATTAGCTATTAAAGAATAAAATATCTGTTTCAGAAAAGAAGTGCTGAGGAGGGTTCTCCTCAGTAAAGTAGAATTACAACACAAGTAAAGGTTTACTTGAGGCAGGGGGCCGAAGTCTTACAACACAACTCCCAGTGAAAGCAACAAGTAGCAAATAATAGCATAAAAAAGCAACCCTATATAATGAGTAAATTAACATTCATAAATTATTTTTGTCTGCTACTTTGGCAAATATATATATTTTACACATTTCTAGACATTCATTACAGTTGCTAGTTTTCTTATAACACAGTGACAATCTTTTTCTTAAACACTTTCCCATTCCCTGCCTTTCCCCTCTGCTCTGCATGTAGCCTAGCCGCTCGTATGGATCCATCCCGAAATGAGATTCCCCGGCACATTCCCAAGGCCTCCTCCCCTCCCGCAGACCTTCCTACACAGCAAAGTGCATCCAGGAGGGATTCGCTTGTGAGCCATCGTCAGGTCATTTGTCTACCATTCCAACACGGACACAAGCATCCAATCCCGCTCCGCTCCTTAAATCTGCATGTTGAGTCTTGAGTTTAGGTTTCATTTTAAAACACTGATGACACTGTACTAACTAATTAAATAAATTAAATAAATAATAAACATTTTGTCATCCAGTTAGGAAAAATGCAGCTCTCTAAACGTGATTGTCTTGTTCTCAGGAAGAATAAAGCTGCACTCCTGTTCCTTGCTGACAGTTTGATTAATACTGTGACAAAGCAATCAACACAAAGATCTCTCCCATCACGTATGTTGAGGATGAGAAAGATTTTTTTTTCCCAATAGAATGGTACAAAAACTAAATGTAATACCATATTGCACTGCTTAAGTCTTTTAATAAAATGTTCACTGAAATTAATACGATAATAAAAAGCAACTGAAAAATTTTTTTTTCCAAAATAATTTCATTATTCATCTTTTTTAAACATACATTTCCAGCACCAAAACCATTATCTTTTTCAGACATTTGAGATAAGTCCATACTCATCTGCAAACGCTTTCAGAAATAACCACTGGCCTTCCAAAAGCGTTCAGCATAGCATCATGGTTTATATTAAAAATGCATTTAACACTGAATTCTTCCCAGTTTTTAAAAGATAAGTAAACTGAAAACTACACTACTTGAACCTTTCTTCTCCTGAATTTTCCTTGGTTCTCAGGTTCACTTTCGAGCATGTTCTGGAGATGAAACAGGCACACACAACACTATCACAACTTCCAAGAGTCACCTGTACTGGGGGAGCAGCACAGAATGGAAAGCTGTGAACATTCGGAGTAGCTGTGTAAAGCACAAACCAGACTCCAACCTAGAGAACACAAGCAATTGCGCTTTGAATACAGAAATGGGTTCCATCCGTGAACTGGTACTGTAGTTCAAGTTGTTATATTTGGCTCTTTCAAATACACTTGATAGAAAAAGTTATTTCTGCAACCTATATCTGTGGTTCTATTTTTGGCTATATGATGATAACAAAAATATTACATACAAAAATATTAAATAAAGTGCCCCTTGCCTGTAATGCTGCCTTAAAATATTTAACACTGTAAACCCTATTTTAAAATCTCAAAGTTTACTTCTGGAAATTTGCTTTCCGAGCAAGGTTTTCCCTAAAGTGCAGTTTTTATATACAAAAATACTATAGCACTGCTTTACCATTTAACACCAGAGTAACTTAAAAGGCACAAGTCATACATTCAAGAAGAGATAGGAGGAAAGAGTAGCAATAGTAATATCAAATAGTTAGCAGACATACCGTAGCACCAGGAAGTCAGCACTCAGGTTCACACAAGAAATAGTACCGTGGTGCATATGGCTTCATCAACCAGAAATGCACGTTTTTTTGAGCAAGCTAGTTTCAGCTAGCTCCCATCTTTCTGAGATTATGTTGGAAGACACACTGTAGCTTGCAAAGCAATATATACATTCCCTCAATAGCTCCAACCCACAGGGTATCTTTAAATCAGAAACGTTAATGCCATTAGTCACGCTAGTAATAGTTCATCAACAGCATTCTGAAGTAGATAAGGATGTGAGAGTCACTTTACCCCAACAACAACAAACTTGCACCAATATTTACCCTTGAAGAGCTTCCACCTAGCATACAGTCATCTTCAAAGATCCTTATTTTCTTCTGAAATTGTAATTTCAGAAAAGAGGAGTGATACAATAAGGGCAGTGAAGATGTTTTGGCAGGCATTTGCTGTGAAGACGACCTGTCCTCTTGCTAACCGGCTGCAGATCTTAGTCAGGAATCGAGGACCGCAGCTAAGGGCAGCGGAGGCTGCAGGGCGCTGTCTCGGCTGGAACACCCTGCAGCAGCCTGAGGAACTCCTCCTCAACAAGGGCATCCCTCCCCTTGCTCTAGGCAAGCCCTGCGGGCCCTGCTCACCACTGCCCATTTACAAGGGCCAGAGAGTCTCATAGTGTCTGCCCCTACAATAGCCAAAAGCAATTACAGCATCATGTCAATTACAGTCTCTAGGGTCTAATGCCATATAAACTAATAAAAAATGAAAAACATACATCAAGATATTTTAAAATTAAAGCCTTATCCAGCTTTTTGATTCATCTACCTGTCTGCAGAAGCTGTCTAAAAAGTGTTTTAAACAAGGTGTCAGGGAAAACATTCTCTCCTCTGCCCACATCCCAACTACTCCAGTCTAAACAGACATCCGTGTTTGCATGTCAGTAATGCCTGTATGGTTATGAATGAAACTGAAGGAAAACCTTGTAACATTCAGTAACAAATTTGGGATTTTTGTACACACTACATAAAATTTCTCATTTCTAATACTTTTAGATTTGTGACACGTCAATTAAAATGATTCTTGATATTAATTTATGATTTTAGCACAGAGCTTTTGGATTAAAATACCTCCCTCTCTCAAAACAAATGCACTGTACTATTTGAAACTGATAAATATTATCTCTTCAAAATGAAAATCAAAATATAGTGGTATTTGTAACCTTGAGCCTATCAGCGATGAATTGCGCTTTACAAATAGAGAATAACATTACATTCAAAATGGTCATAAAAATAGGCAACAGTCTGAGATCTGTGGTATGCAGCACTTTGAGGAGGGAATTCTTCTTCATTTAAGCTCACAAGCGAGTATTTGCTTGTTAATTACCTGTTGTCTCTCCCAAGAAATTACTCAAACGACTGTCTAGAGCACTTTTGCTGTCATTCACATGTCTTGGGTTTTGTTTAAAGATCAATTTGAAAAATCTCTGCTTTGGGACAACCTTTGTCATGCCATAAATTTGGGTTATTTTATAGAATTCATCTGAGATATTGGCATGAGACTGAACCTTGCAGCTTGTGGAAATCCCATTCCCAATCTGGTAAAGGATTCAAGCAAATGAGCTTTATGAATAGATGGCAAACACATAAGGGCTCCTCAGGAGGGAGCCAAGAGTACTCAGCACCATGAAAGATCAAGCCTTGAAAATGGAAGCTTTGGCTTTCACTATTGCCAGTTATTACATGCTTTTAGACGCAACTTAATCATCTTCATTATTGATATTAGCATGAGTTTAGAATCAGTCCTTTAAAAGTACACCATAATAGAAGAAATGGCTTGAATAAATACCACATTAGAACAGAACATAAATTGGGACCAAGTGCCCAAAAATAGGTTGTACATATTCATTAAGTGGGATTTGTTGCTTTCTTGTAACAGTTGGGTTAAGTGTTTGCCAATTTGTACAAAAAATATGCACTTATATTGTTTGATGTTATACATTTTACAAATACAATATTTAAAATAAATTTTGAAGAAATAATACACTTCTATTTCTGCCTGGCATTGTTGTAAGTGACTGTTGTGCAGTGTGTGCAAGTTTGGGGCTTGTTTGGTTTAATTTTTAAAAAGTCCATGGGAAAAAATATGATATCCTGTAATAAGAAACTCCTTGACTGTCGCTGAGCAACCAAGGTTAAAAGGATGCTATCAAATAACATCAGGTAAATCCTAACACTGCATGAATTTCAGTGGAATGTCAATAGAAGAAAACTGTAAAGAGCTAACAACAAAACAGATCGGTAAACTAACATACATGACTACAGTTTGGTTTTTTAAACACTCCTTCTAGGTACTCTGAATAATCTGAGACAGTACAACAGTGAATTTCAACATTGCTTTAACATGTATATGCTGTTTATAAAAAACATTTTGTATGAAGCTACTTTAAATTTTGCTCAAAAACTAAGAATCTAATTGTAAACTGATAAATTCCTGAATACATTTCTTATACTGCATCTCAGTATGGTTATTAGTAGAGTATTGACCTGGCTGTCCATACAGTCCTTCTGATTCACGCATTTCTTCATTCATCCTTGCTAATCGCAACCTATGGTTTAGAAAACAAAAGAAGAATTTCATGTTTCAGACACTGAAAGGGAGCGCAATCCAAAAACTACAGTTGGTTTCTGAACCTCATTAGTGAGGTCATCTATTAAAAGGCACCCACTTCAATTTGCTTTTTTTTTTTGCTGTGTTTCTATGCAAAGGGATTTTGCCATCTCTTACATATGAAACTTGAAAGTAGAATAGGAAAACCTATTACCTAGTTAAAAAACAAAGTGACTTACAATGTTACAATATCTGCATTTGCAGCTTCTACAGCTATACTCAGTGGATCTTTCCCATCTTCATCTGTAGCATGCTGGTTTGCTCCGCGTTTCAGGAATAAACACACTTGTCTGTTTAGAAAAAGCATTGAAGAATAATTTTCACATCCACAAAAGAAAACAAGAGCAAGTGAACAAACAGACTGAATGTAGTATGTTCAGTTTAAACCACTATAAGTCTCTTGAACAGGTCAGAGAAGCACTATATAATAGTGCTGCATGAATACAGCATTAAGATAAATCTACAGTTATTTAATCCACATTAGAAGAGCAGGTAAGTTGTCAAATCATGCAGAGGCAGAGAGAAATTAAGCCATTTAACAGCAGGCTTCTACTTTCCTGTGTCATATCAGACTGCAGAACCAGAAGACCTCATCCATCATCAAAGGACACATCAATACAGTGCAAAATCCCCAAAAGCTGATGTCTGTTACACTCAATGGAGACTGATTCCATATTTTTTCCTGTGCTAATGTCATTATTCATTTACACAGAGCGGACATACTGACAGAGTTTACCTCTTCACAAGTCTCAAGCTGCCAACTGGCACTCAACAGAATTCAGACATGCAAAGAGCCTTGGCACCACAAATCCCATTATTATGTTGTCAAGCTGACACAGAAGAGTTTCAGAATTCATAATTCCACTAGTCAGGATGTGTACATTTTGTACATAGTACAATTTGAAATGAGATACACTGGGCAAGAGACAGGACAAGTAAACCAGAAACAGCCCTGGTCCTCACTCACCACCTATTTCTCCCACCTGCTTCTCATTCTCTAAAAACTAAAATGCATGTCACATATCTTCACTAGAATATCACAATATTTCTAAGCATTATTAAATACATGTTTTTACAAAATGGATTTACGTGTTTATAGGAGCGTTTTGCTAGATGAGGCCGACTTAAAATGTCATTTCCTTGTTCATCAAGAAAACACTAAGAAAAACCTAAATTATCTGAAATATCTTAAAAGGTCCAAGTATCTGGGAATTTGAAGAAGCTTCAAATTAACTACTAGAGCAGAGGTGGACATTTACAAATTCTGGAACAGTAATTACCCAGTGTGTCCTAGAACCGTGGCATGATGCAGGGGTCCTCTTCCTTTCACATCCCTGTTGTTCACATTGGCACCATTCTGCAGAAGGAATTCGCAAGCAACCAAAGAGCCCTAGGGAATGAAATCAGAGAACCAACTTGGTGCCAAGTATCTAGAAACAGATCCAAATCCTGTTCTATCTCCTCACCACTGCAACCTGTGGTTAGGGAAATGAAAGGGGTCTGCCTCTAATCTTAAAACCCCGCTAGATTATATAACCCCAACTAAAACATTCACACACACACACACAAAATAGCTCAGGAACAATTTTGAGAGAACTTTGTAAAGACAACTTCACTATCCTGTGAGTTTTCACTAGCGGGGCAAGTTCAAAATAAACAGTGATAGAGGATCTCCATATTATTCTTTTCCCCTTCTCTTCTGCCCACCCCAGTGGCTATGCTGCAGATCACGTACCCCCCGCACGGCCTGAATGAGCGGCGTTGCTTTGTTTTCTTCTACATTGACCCAGTTCACTTCAGCTCCATGCGCCAAAGCTTCCGCCATATCGGGAAGATTCTTCTCAAAGGCTGCTCGATAAAGCTGCAGGCCTGGATTGAACTGTTTGGAATCACACGGCACAGAAGACTCTTGCTTATCTCCCTCTGAAAGAGAAAATAAACATATACACACACATACATATAAGTAAGTGTTTGTGTGTGAGTATGTGTCAAAAAATCTTGTCTAGCTTTTGTTTTTTTCAAGTCTCCTAGAATTCTGACTGAAATTACCACTTTTCTGGCATAAGGTATCTCAGACTTTGCAGAACACAATATTCTGCACTGCTGCTCCAGGCTGCTGAAATAAGTCAGAGCTACCTGTAGCGGTCAAGCACAGACACTTCACAAAGTTACTACTGCCCAGTGAGAGCATCATCTTCCTACTACTGGTACCCCTCAATATCCTTCACTCAAACTCTTATCACTTCTCAGAAATGAGACAGTCAAGAAATATGTTTTATCCTATACAACAAGGCTTTAAAAAATTAATCAACTATAAAAAAAAAAGACATAAAATAGCCATTAAAATGTCCTTAAAAGTCCTTAAAAAGGGAATAAGCTTGCTTTATAAATAAGGGGTTGGATATTTTGATAGCAGTGAATAAGCCATGCTTAATACATCTGTCTGCCCAGGATGGTTGCAAGATATTAAATAATTCCATCAATTTGTAGGAATTTGTTTAAGATAAGTAGCATTTAAAGAGGTGGTAAATTGCATCAGAAATCGGAAGAAAATTAAGCAAGGTTGTTCAAGTATCACAAAACCTATTATCTGTAACTCAACAGGAATTCTACCTCCAAGGATTACGCTATTCATAAATAATTATATATTTCTACAGAGATTTGTCTGTGTCAAAATGCAGCACTGCCCTGTGTGTTAAAAAACAAAAGTACAGCTCGGTACCATCTGACAGAAAAATATATGTATTCTTTGAAATTATTTAGATCAGTCATGTATTTTATGATATTCTTCCTACCAAGCTTGAAAGAAAGTTTACGCAAGCAACTACCACGCTTGTTCAAATGATGTTTCAGTTGGTCAGGATAAACGACACGAGCTGCATCACCAAACTGTAATCTGTTTGCTATCAAAAAGAAGTGATTGAACCTTCTTTTGAAACGCAAAGCCCAACACACCTGGCTCATACAAACTGTTAGCTGATATAGTAGAGGCAAGGTGTTCTCTGCTGTCATCTGCACTCTGATGGATCCCACTGTCACTGCTTCTTACTGTTTGGGGAAGAAATGGTAATTATTATGCAGGCTCTAAGTTATCTACTCACCACAGATACCATGATAATAAAGCAAGCTCTTATACTTGGTCCTGAATTTTTTATTATTTTTCAACGACTCAATATTCTTCACATTTTTGTAGAAGATCTGAAATCACACATTGAACCATAACACTCATAACAAAAACAAATTTCACAATGATTACTAAGAAGGCAAAGGATCAGGATAAGTAAAAAAGCTTAAGTTATTTCATGAGAACACCAAGCAATGCAGTAGCCTGGAGACAATGGATTAAAGGCAGGGAGATGGCCACAACACACAATGGATCACCAGTGCAAACACTGAACATGCCATAGCCATAGTACTTACTACTACGTAGTTTTGAAGAAGTATCAAAGTAGGAGAAGAGTGAATCTAGTTCATCAGGACAGAACAGAGACTCCCGCCTCGCCTCGTCGCTACTTACAGCAACCGCTGGGACATGCAAGTTAGCAAAGCACAAAGCAGGCAGTAAGGAAGGGATAGGGCAGGAAAGAACGTCATTGGAAAAAATTAAAAGGATGAAAATACGAGGAAAGAAGGTGGTTAATATGTTTCTGAATGATAAGCATCCCCACTCCACACTCTTCCCACCTAAAATAATGCACATCCCTGGACAAGTCAAAAATAGCCATTTTTTCTCCTCACTTCTGAACTAAGCTACAACCCATTAGGAAAGGGTTCTAATTTACCTTCATGAGGCAGCAAATCAGTCAGTACAAAAAGTCACTTTAAAGACAGCATGTTTACTATATCTAGCAAGAGAAGCACCTAAATACCCTTCTGGGACACTGAACCTTGTTCACCTGCCAAAAAGGATTTTTCGGCACCGCTCTGCCTTTTCTCCTCTTGACTCTGAGGTGAAGTTTTTGTTCCAGATTCAAGCAGAGGTGCTGGTGCAAGCTGCTTCTCGACGAACTTCCTCTCCACATATTTTGCTTTGATGTATGCCTCTTTCTCCTGTCTGTCATACACAGAAATCCTAGAGTTAGCAAGCTATCATTTTATTCTATTTGTTATTATAAGTCCAGCCATTTCATATAAAGCCAGTAACAGAACCTCTGTAGTTTGGCATTGCACACAAGACACACTAACAGCACATTTTCAGAAAAGGGAAGAGTACTTGGTCACATTTCTTGGATTCTTGATCTAGTTTTGCATAAACTTCAAAATAAAAGGGTTTTTTTTTAAGCTTTTTATATGCAGTATGCAGTATATACAGTCCTTCCAGCTAGAAAACTTTTGAAAGTAATGTGAAAGAAATTAGCATTAGCTACTCTAAGTTATCTAATAATTGATAAAGGAATTTCACCTTATTAACAATAAACTAATATAAAACACATTCAGATTCTTAGCTAAATGTAAATTACAACATTTGGTAATGAAATGTCAGTAGGACACAATAATCAAAGCCCTGGGTAGGCAGAGCCACCAATAGCATAATCTACCACAAATACTTTTCTCGTAACCCAAGAGTACCATTGCCGGACACATCCACAACAGTTGTGATTAACAAAAGGGGTTGTAATGATACTACAACTGAAATTGCTGAGGAGCATTTGCCCCTGGCAGGAACATCCAGCAAGTCTCCTGCTTCTGCCCCTGTCCGCAGAAAGTTGCTGTAAAGCAACAGAGCTCATGTGTAATGCAGGATGAAGATGGGCAGAAGAAAGCACTCTGAGAATCCAAGAATATGGTAGATCGTGGACCCTGGTATGGGTGAAGAGAGAACCTGGAAAGCCAGTGTGGAACACACAGGTAGTGTCATGTCCTTGGCACGAAATAACCACCAACAGACAAAGAATTTATGCAGGTCTTGCTTGAGGGACCAGGTGCACTTCTCCAAGAACAGGGTAAAAGGGGAGGACAAGAGGTAGCAGCAGCAGCAGGAACCAAGGGAAATTTCAGAATCGTTAAGATGGACATGGGACAATGGAGAGACATGGGAAAAGAGCAAGTGAAAAATGCTGGTGGGAGACGTGACATAAGCCAAAGGAAGACAGTAACAAATAACAGCATCAGCTGGACAGCACTGGAGAGATTAAGCTGGAGTGAAAAATTTAGATACATGCCATGAACACGTCACGGTAAACCTAAACTGAAGTAGAAAAACATGCGAGAAGAAAGGCACATTTTAGAGAAGCAAATAAGGGAAGGATAAAACTGGAATGGAAAGAGGCAGAGCTAGATCACAGGAACTGCCATTAGAGCAGAGAGCTGGTTTATTTGAGCAAAGAACTTATAAATCACCAGATGAATGCATTAGTCCATGAGTTAATCATACAGTATTTGAATCATACAGAAAGACAGTGCTACAGAACAAGGCAAAAACAGTTATTAAAAAGGGATAAATTCAGACGTATTTTTATTAAAAGATGATGCAAATTGCTTCAATTAAAAACTTTAACATAATGAAAAGATGAGCAAATGAAATTGAAGTAAATTCTACCTTTGGCTTCCAGCTTGTGGCTTCTTCACTCCCACTTTTTCCAACCTCGCTTCATATATTCTATTTATAACATCATTTCCTAATTCACACATAAGCTATGAAGCAAAAATAAATAAATTCAAACAATTATAGACAGTTGTTTGCTTATATGTCACTCTGCCTATTTCTACATCTCATTATTTTTCACTAATAAAAGTTCACTGACAAAATTAAACACGGTTTACTACATGACAATAAAACAAATAGTGAATAAAGGGTACGAATTCTGGAGAAATAATAAGTCACAGCCTTAAAGCAGTGTTACTGCCTGCTGAAAAAGAGCTGCAAATATGACTACCTGTAACTCACAAGCTTTTCGTGCAATCAGAATGACAGTTGCAGACCTCATTAACACGCAAACATTTTTTACTACTTTTTGCTAATAGCAGTTGTCATCCCACCTAGTAAGCGAAAACTCACTAAATTTTATTGCCATCTTACCAAAGAAGAGATTTTTCCATTAAACCCGTTGTGTCTATAGCAAACGATCAGAAGGAAACAGTCTGTGCATACTTCTTTAAGGAGATATCAGCCTAAACAGTGCAGTTTACCACTGGCAATGAACAGACTTCCTGCTTCCAATACCCAGGTACAATGTTCAGCGCAGTTGCTTGCAAAAGCTAGACAGGGCAGGTTTTTGCTTGAAACATGGGCAATCCAAGCTCAAAGCCACAGAAAACAAACACCTCTACTTACATCACCTTTTTGTTGTTAAAAATAGAGAATATACAATCACTGGAACAGCTAGAAACAAATGCTTTGCACAAACTGTTCAAATGCACAAATACACACATGCTCCAGTTCCTATTTCTGCATTTCACAATATAGTGTGATTTTCCATTCAGTTTCCAAATAGTGTTTTTGCACACAGATAGTAAATGACAGCAATTGCAAAAAAAGTTCTAAAAGCCAGATAAGTCCACAAAATAAAGATCTCGCTCTAAGACTTGGCATCCAAATTGTCCAAGTATGATCTATCTTTCCTTTCTTTTGAAAAAGTATTTCAAGTTTTTTTCAGCTTATTACATTATTGGTCTATAAACAGATTTCAGTTTTTATATGTCAAAAATATCAGATGAAAATTACTGCTTCTGCTTCAAATGCATACATACATAAAACACACACCTTTTCTACTCCCAAGCACTAAATACACTCTAGGTTTGATTACAAGTTTTTCTGCATTAAGGTTTCTGATGCCCTGGTTGCAGATCCACAATATAAATACCAAACGTGCTCTCATTTCAAAGGTATTATCATACCTTTAGAAGTTCAGGTTCCCATGAATCCAGTGTTAAAGATCTTACTTTTGAGAAGTGGACTCCTAGGCTCCTAATCAGCATAGAAAGAAATATTAGTTTGTAACTGCATGCGATGTCGTATTTCAGACAGCTTTATGCAGATGGAGCCATTACCTTAAGTCTGCTTAAAAATAAGTGTCTTTAATCTTGTTTCTGTGTACACTTAGGGAAGCAAACACTACACTTCCTAACTAAGACAGTGCAAAAATCAGGTTTTCAAAGAGGTCACCAACCTGTGTATCCCAGAGCACTCGATGCACAACGTGATCCCTAGGTTGATGCTGGCCCAGCGAGGATCTGCCAAGCCGCAGTCACAGCAGGCAGCATTACCAGGAATGCACTGAACCCTTTGGAGGGCACTTTCTCCCTTTAACAACTTCTCTTTTGTCTCACTGCCAGATTCCAGGCTTCCAGTGGATGGGGATGATTTCTTTTCCTGTTTCTAAACAGGATACAAAACATTCAGAGAAAGAGAAAGAGGGGGAGCACACACATGAGCCCAAATTAAAAAAGATTCAACAGATACTGACTGTGCACTGGAACCCAAGAGAGGAAACTTTTGCATTTAAAGCCTAGGAAAACCACAGAACTGAAAAGCTTTTTAGCTTCTTACTGGAACTGAACATAATAGTACCCACTGATCTTATGAATTTGAACTGCACTACAGAAAATCACATCAACATTAGTAAGATGAAATGCGGAGAAATAAAAATCTAGCCTTTAAGATTTCATTGCATTTCCAAGATGAAACATGCAACTAATTCTTTTTTCATCCCACCTTATAAAAGAAGGGGGTTTTTCTCTCTCTCTCTTTTTTTTTTCCCCCCCTCCTTACTAGGATCTACTTTTGTTTAAAACTTACCTCAGATTCATCTCCTTTCTCTCTATACGCTGTAGCAATACTGGTCTGAACAGCCTTGATCCAGGCCTGCCGCAGCTTCTCCGAGTCAGCCTGGAGCATGCAGCTTCTGCAACAAAGCAGACACGTACTCAGATTCAGAGAACTATCAAGCTCACATTGCAAACTACATCGTTTGCTAAAATTCAGACTCTTGTGAAAGTTTCTAGCTATTAACATTGTTATCTGGAAAGCATTATGCAATAGCTAAATCCATTAATTTGGGGATAACAAAGCAGCTGACCCTTTATACACATCCAATTCCTTGTTTCAAAACTATTCACAGGCAATGCAAACACATGTAGACGGGATTCAAGTAACCATGAGACTTGTTTAACTGTTATTATCTTGGATTTTTCATTTTTATACCTTCACCTGCAATTTACCTCTCTGATTATGTACATAAGATGCAAGTATTAGTCCTTGAAAACAAAGTTAACTCACTGATTTCAAAAGAAAATGGCTTTGCAGCTTTATGTTAACAGAAGGGACTACTTTGCTCTCTGGGTGTCAAAGGAAGCACATAAACTCTTCCAACTCTTATGAACTGAACAAGCACAGACAGGCAACAACAAAATACATGTTGAAATGAACCACAGGTGAACATGCAAATGCTAGGGCTGCTATGTATTAGGAGGAAAATATACAGGAGCAAGCCACGTAGATAACATCCTGCCCTAGAAGCAGATTGACCGCGTTAAATACGGCTAATGTCATTAATGAATGGTCTAAGATCAATGTTCTGCCCTTTCTCTGGCACAGCTCCCATTTTGCTCCAAATACAATTCGTAGTTTCATTTAGTGTGTCCTGAAGTGTAATTTTACATTACTGAGCCCCTGCCTTGTTCCATGTTTGAATCTCATTGCATCACTTACAAACTATCTGGAGTAACCAAGACTATCTTCTATATTACAAGCAGCTTGATGGTGCCAGCTGCTACCAAGCCAAACCACCTCAACCCCTAGCAACTTTGTAAACATATGTCACAAGAATGCATGTTTATTTGAATATCAAAAGTAAACTAAATACTAAGAACACTTCTCACAGCATCACTTCTGCTTGATCCAAAGCTTCAGACAACAAAATTGTTCACATATTTTTCCTGTTTTAAACCGTCCCAAGAGACACATTCATTTGGTTTTTCGAGACAACTGAATGCAACATTTTTTTAAATGACCCCAAGCTCCTTCACTTTCCTTACTTTGTTGGTGAAACCACCTCGAAACAGAAACGCCTTTCTATGTCTTCGCAGTGTTTGACTGTACAAAGCCGCAAGTCTTCAACTACCACTGTGGGATTATCCTGAAGAAAAAAGATAAACGAATAAAACAAATGAACGAAATAAGTCACATATAGAAGAAAAACAAAATCAAACTAACCACTTGCTCATAGTCTCTATTTCTCAGTTCATTTTATTAACATAAGACATATTTTTAAATAGAAATAAGCAAGTAGATAAGATGAAATTTTAAGTATACAGTATCAGATACACTCTGCAATAAATACTTAGCTTTTAAGTTATATTTTATGAAAATTTAAACAGAGTCTTTGGAGAATGCCTTTTTACCTACAATCAAATAGAATATATAATCAACAGCTTAAGCTCAGAGAGAAGTTTTCCAAGGATTCCAAAATACTTTCTGAAAAGAGATGCAGCTAACTTGCAAATCAACCACAAAAAAATGCAACTTTGCAAATGGACTTTGCAACATTGTAAGCTGCATATATGAAAGACTGTGGGCTGTGTGAGTTTTGATATTTTGAGTTGAAATATTCATTAGGGACTACCAGTATTTTTAGAAGAACAGTATTTCTAAAAGTGGCTTCTGCCAAATATCATCAAGAAAAAAAGATGCCACTGAGGTGCATTTGCAGCTGTAATAAACAGTAGCTGTCATCACAAGAACTGTGCTGTTTCACTGGCAAAAAGACCAACCTCTATCACTTGCCTGCAGTATCAGACACATGTATGTATTATTCCTAACTTTGTTTCACAACAAAGATTTTTCATTCGTTCATTTCCTGACAGTTTTGTTTACTTATTTAAGTGCTTAAATTGGGCATGGGAATCTGGCAATGGAGAGTTCGAGTCTTTAAGGGGTTAAACCCAACTACTCCAAGAACAGCTCAGAACGCCTAGTCTGCCAGTAAATGTGTACAAGCCTTCTGGGACCGACAGCTTCTAAGAGCTCCTCATGCCTCTTCTCTGCCAGAAGGTAAAAAACAGTAAGGAAAAGCACATGCTTACAGGTTACCATCCACAACTCGAAATCTGTAGGTATTGCTTTCATTTTAGAAAAGGAAAAATGAATCTAAAAATGAAGTGTGTTGACAAAGAGCACCTGGGAAGCCAGTGTGAGGACTCAGTGCTACCACTCGACTAGCAGAGAAACCCTCATCCCCACCCAACTATCCCAAGCCCCTTCTCAATACCCACCTTGAATTTCTTCTGGTACACAAGTTGGTTATTTTGTATTGAGAACCAGCGCCTATTCAAATAAAAAGACATCCAAACAACACATAATTGATTTTATAATGTGTATTTGACTGGAACATGCTCACACAGAGTCTACAGAGAAATGCTGCATAAAAGGAAACACGAGTGTGATGCTGCAGTCAGGCTGGGCAAGGATTCCGTGAGAATAACGAAACAAGGAGAGGGCAGAGACAAAACAGAAACGATAAAGCAAGGTTTAAATAATTGAAGGTCTAAACAAATACATTCGTGTTATCACAACATTAGTTACGCTATCATACAAACCGTTTTCATTTCAAAAAACACACATTTAAGTATTTTTAACATCAAACTAAAGTTTTAAGTGATTACTTGATGTATAATTCAAATACTTCCACCAACTAGAAGGCCTGCACTATGTAAACTCCCCACTCACTCCCAAAATGTTTCCAAGAGTAAAACTAGAAAACAATTCACTAAAGTATAGCATTGCTACTCAATATGAATATTTAATGTTTAATTGTGCAAAACCCCCAAAATCTAAGTGTTACTAGTTGGTTCCTAATTTAAGATTCAATTTTATAGAAAAGTACTTCAAAGAGATTAAATTAAGGCATCCTATAAAAATCTATTAAAAAATAATACCAAAAAAAAGTCTCTCATTAACAAACTCAGTATTACAAATAGGATGTGATTCATAATGCTGCAACAGTGGAGAAAGAAGTTTTCCATTCAGGAAAAATTACGAGCATCTTGGATCTTCAACCATGTTACATAGGTCATCAAATATAAAAGAAAAAAACTAACAAATATTTTTGACCTTTCTAGCTCTCCTGGGATGCCCAAAATAACTAATGTTAATAGATTTCTTTTTTTTTTTTTTTGAATTGAAGAAAGTTAAAGAAAATAAAAACAATTATTCAGTAGTGATATTAAAGCCATTACCTCCAACACCCTGCTCATACCTCAATGGAGATATGATCAGCACATCACTTTTTTCTGCACTGCTAATTGGCTAAAACAAACAGCATCCAGAAGATGCCTCTGAAACTTATCTTGCAATTCCTTATTTTGGGATTACCTTGCAAAATTCCCTAACCTGCTGAACATCAAGCTACAGCTCACGTGGTTAGTAACAAGAGGGTTCCATATATTCCAACCACCACAAGCCATTCAGGAAAAGCAGAACAAAAAAAAAAAAAAATCAAGGGAAAGACAATGGTGAGATATATACAAAAGATATACGGAAATGTTAGATCTGCATCAGAAAATCTAGTACCTGTTATAAAAGTTAGTACTTAGTAGACAGATGCGATTCTACCTTTTAACAATTATTCTTTTCAAATGTTGTGCATATTTTGGGGTTTCGTTTTCTTAAAACGACAACAGGATCTCCTTTAATAATGGATTTCTAACATAATAATAGTCATCTATTTGGGTCAAGATAATTAAATTGTATAATTAAAAAAATCATTTTTTCAATTTTTCACAAAAATAGTGGTCACCACTATTTAAAAGGTATCACCTTTACCATCTATAAAAAAAAATATACAGCCAAATGCAGTAACTAAGCCTCTAATTCTAGCAGTGTCTAAGAGACCAAGGGAAAACTCAGCACTGCTCCGAGACAACATGCAATGGAGCAAATCCCTATGAATAACCGTTAAGCAGTATGGCTTTATTTGTTCAACATTTACATATTTAGAGAGTCATTAGAGTAAATAAGCTCTGCCCTGATCATTTGGATATAACTGCATTTATAAATTGTACCAAGCGTCATCTTTGAGGTCAACTTCTCTACTCGTTACTGCACAAATGCACTGCCAGAGGCAGCGACAACCAGGAACTTTTGAGGCACAACACGTATGGACTGGAAGTATTACAAGGATATACCATATCTACCCTCCTGGTAGAATTAAATCTTTAAAATGGTATGTATTATAAGGACTGAGGTTTTTTAAATGTGTCTTTTTGTCATTGAAAAGTTGGAGAAAAACATGGTGAAGGTGGAAACATACTTAGGGAAGTCTTAAAGTAACTCATGTTGACCCACTGTACAGATGGCAGTACTTAAATGCAGCTGTTTTGGTTTAGAAACTTGGTTTTTTTTCCTTATTCATACCTACACATTTTGAAAAAATCAACTTAAATATTCTTCCCTTTTTATATCCCTCTTACTTAAAACTTCTGAGAATGGAGAATTAAGACCATGAAGAAAAAAAAAAGACTCTAATTGAATACAAAATTTGAATAATTTTAATTAATTTTCAAAAAATAATAATTTTGCTTGCCATCAGCATGCAAATTGAACAATTAAGACTGCACAACATTTAAAAGTGTCGTTTCTAATTCCAAATGCAGTTGATGAGAAAAATCCCACCAACCTGAATTAGAAAAAGGCAAAACATTGAGCTCTTTTTAGCTATAAAAGAATTAAGGTGATTGCAAACTTAGTTTCTGCACTCGAACTTCTGAGCATGTGATCAACCCTTCCATCTCTTTTAAAGGTGCTGAGTAGCAGGTGCACTGTCATCCCAGGCAGAATCCTTCTGTTATTTTTCTTAGCCACTTTACATCCATTGCAAGTAATCAAAATTAAATGCAGGGTTAATTAAGAGCTTTTTGTGTGCCAAAGAATTATTGGGAAGGTATAAAAGAAGCTGTTTGGTACCTGATGTGATCTGGCTTTTTCCTGTCATGTGAAAAAATGGGTAGGATTAAAACATAAGAGAAAGGAGGAAAAGGAATGAAAATGCAATATGAGCAAAATAAGCAAAGAATTAGCATAATCTGAAAATACAGCAGAATTAAAGGAAAATGTTTTAATGCATCCAACCTAAAAAAAGATAAAATAAAATAGGAACATACCAGTATTTGCTAAAGGTTTTTCTCCTCTCACACATTTATTTGTGCATATCTTTATCTATAACAGTTTTGCTTATTTTTTAAAATATGGAACAAAGCAATTATCCATCTATTGCTCCACACTAATAAATGCAACCGATTTCAGTTTCTGACCTTTGTACTATAAAATATAGACATAATTTATGAACAGATAAATGTATATTCAAACAATAGGTCTCCAAACCTGTTGCTGTGAGGCTCTTTATTATAAATATAGTATTTTGTTTCCTCTAAATTATTACTTGAAATAACCAAATTCATTATAGACTGTCCATTCAGCAACACTATAAAGAGATCTCAGAAAATCTTCAGCTCCTGCAGACAGCCATGAACAGAGCCAAAAACACAGTAATGTCAGTTCTCATAGTAGATTGTTCACAAACTACTTAATTTTTTTAAACTAGCATCGTAGAAAACTGGGGAAATTGTTGCAAAAGCCCCAGATTAACTAAAAGTCTTTTGGACAAGCGAACCCAAGCTGTCAATTGCCCCAGGCAGAAAATACACTGTACTAGGAAGAAGTCTGCCTGGATTAAAATAAAACAAGTTTTCCTCTATTGGAACACATTTGCCACCTTTTTCCCCCACCTCAGTAACTTGACTTTCCCAGCACACTCAGTCTCATGGCCATGCATTCATATACCAAAACAAGTACACAGAAGCATCACAGCAGTCTTTATTTTCTGGCTAGGATCACATGATGTGTCTCGCATCATGTCAAAACTCATAATACCACTTCATTTCCTTTTATGTTTGTAATGCTGTGAAGTATAAACTAGCACTTGCAAATGCAATTACTAACTTAATTGCCTTAAGGAGTATTTTAAAATATCTGGAGACATCAGTGTACCAACCAATGCGAACACAGGGAAACAAGAAACAACCACACAAAATTCACATTACAAATAGCTTTGCAACTGCCAGTTTGCAAGCAAGGTCAGTGCTGTTGCCCGAGGTTGTGAACATCAGGAAATTCCAGTGCTCCTTTCCAGCCAAATTGTTTCTGGCTCTGTTTTGGGTGGGTGATTCCATCACCCACTGCCCCAGACATAAAGCATGGGTATAAAATAAGAAAAAACAGGCTACCTACCTGAAAAGCACTTTTAAAAATATCTTTTCCCACCTGGGTTCTCAGATTTCAACCCTAAATTTCCTCAGATAATATATGCTTTTTACATATTTACTGCTTCAAGATTTCATTTAATATTTTTATGGACAAAACCAGTTTAAAGCAATGATAATAGTCTTCTGTGTTCTACCAAGGCACTGGAAACACCCTCTAGCCTTTAATACACAGTGAACTTTAAAAATTCTCAAGCACTGTATCAACAAAGCATCCCATCAGGCTCAGGGAGGGAAAACAGCCAATAACTACTCCTACTCTTTATCATCTTAAGGAAAGACATGTATTAGACTAAGATGTATGAAGTCAAGTGGAAGGAGAATATTTATGATGCATTTATGATTGCATACAATATGCAATATAAAAACTGCCTCTGTCAACTCTGAAACAAAGCAATAATGTAATTACAATCACATTGTGGCAACAAAGCAATCCTTCCACACATAGGACTGTAGACTAAGACATTTCCTTATAAAAAGACTTGTAAACAACTAGGATCAGAACTAATCAACAGAAAAGAAGCAAAAAAAAAGTCTTTCAAATATAATCCCTAATCAAACAAGCAATCGAAATGTTTTCTCAAAATTCAACTTCTAGGATAAATCTGTAGAATCAATGGGCTACAGGGGCTACAAGTCAAAGCAGAATCTAGCTTTGCTAATAGTATCATTACAAGCTGCTAAAGGGAAGTCCTGAAGAATTAATTACCTGTTCCACGTCTTGAAGGCATTGCTGGCTCGCTTGAACAGGTAACCTTCCATAACGATGCCATTGGCTGCATCTACATTGTACTCTAATTTAGTATCATCACTGGAGTAATCCTAGTGCAAAGGAACAAAACAAGAAAGATACGTTATTGTCTCAAAGGAAGCTTCAAATATTAGCAGCATTAGTTCAAAAAAAGTAAACATTCAAGAATTACGTTTTGCTTGCGACATGCACTAGTCTCCACTTCTGCACTTTTTAAGATACTATTTTTAGGAGATGAAGATGCTGAAGATTATTTTTACTTTGGAAGATCCAGAGCAGTAAGATTGTTTTATTTAGTTATTTTACCAACCATCTTTTCAAGGCTGCAGGGGAGGAGGAGGGAAGACAGAAAAATAGTCTCTGGATCAGAAAGGCTGTATTTCAGAACTAGGAAAGATACAAGAAAACAACATCAAGAAATGGAGTATCACATAATGAAAAAGGAAATGCAAAACTGCTAGAGTTTCATAGAGAAAGTTTCCAGGTGTCCATTCCTTGCAGCATTATCTAAATTCTAGAGAACAAACTTAATATATTTTCTAGGAGAAACTGCAAAAAAGTGTTTATTAGATTAGCACATTTTATATTAACATATAAAAAAAGTTGAGAGTTATTAAAAAGTGTGTCCTCTGCTTTATAATTAATCCCCATATTAAAAATTATTAAAATCTTTTCCTTGCATCTTTCCTGAGCTTCGAATATGAGTAGGATTTCTCTAAGACAGTTAAGATTTTTAAAGATTTTCATCTCATTCCTATTAGGACAGAGCAAGTGGATACTCACACACATTGATCTTTCATAATCTATGTAAGTCACACATTAAAAGAATTATTAAATGTATGCATGGGAAAAGGAAGAGGAATCAACACCTCAAATAAGAAAAAAGAAATCAGTGTAGTTTTAACAGTGTTAGACAGCTTTAATAAAGAGAGAGCCTCAAACAGCAGAGAAGTCTCCAGTTTCTCTCATCACGCCATCAAAAGTACACCCAAGCACGGTCTCACAGATGCTGAGCTCACACTTTATCCAAAAAGCGTGGTAAATTGCTCTAACTTACCAGCTCCCACACATAATGAAACCTGCTAAAGATCTGCATCTTCCGACCCAGCGACGCCTGCGACTGCTCGGGTGCGAAGGGCGAGCAGGGCCCCGGCCCCGCGGCCCCGACCGCTCGGCACTCACATTTTCCTCCCGGCTCAGGCAGCCGGTCCACAAATGGCAATTGTGTTTTTCCAGTGAAACTACATTTAAGCTGCTTTTGAAGCTAGACGAAATAGGCAATCCAAAGGGACGTCTTCTGATGTCAAACATTATCTTCCTGTTGCTCTCAGCCTAACTAACCTAAAATACTGTCTACCTCGTGAAGTGCATTTTAATGGATGTTGTGAGATGACCTGAACCCACGTATAAAGATTAAGGAAGAAGAGTACACTCAAGTTTAACATTTTCCTAATTTTCCTAGTTATACATAGGGGAATACGAATTGAAATGAAAAGCTTTTAAAAGTAA
This sequence comes from Eudromia elegans, assembly GCA_003342815.1. Classification (NCBI taxonomy): domain Eukaryota; kingdom Metazoa; phylum Chordata; class Aves; order Tinamiformes; family Tinamidae; genus Eudromia; species Eudromia elegans. The sequence goes on from PTEX01000205.1 coordinate 517,468, forward strand.
AATTTCCCTATTGCTATATCCAAAAAGTTTGGTCACTGCCAAAGCTGTGGTCATGAGAAAAAAGAAGAAAAAAACCCCCACTCATTTTAATTAAAAGGATAACAGTAGAAAAAGAGCTAGATAAACCATGTCTGATTGATAATCTAGCATATTTCATAATTAAAGAATATGGGGAAGCAGTCACATTATAACTTATTTTTATCCTTGCTCACGGAAAAGTTTAATAGATTGTGAAAAATAACCAAGGGGTGGGGAAAAACATCCATATCTTTCCAGCATCCTCCCAAGGAGGATCACATGTTAACAGTCCAGTCACTTCATGTGATTCACAAGCAAACACAGTTAGAAAAGTCTGAATTTTGTTAGCTAACTGGGTGTCAGTTAGGACTACAGTACAAAAAAAAGTATCACTAATGATTAATGATATCATTATAAATTATGATCATTTTAAATATTTGCCAGGCACTGGGAAAGAAACACATACACAAAGCAGCATACACAGGTGAGAGGTGTAGTGTCCTCTTCTGCCCCCTTTTTAAATCTACAATAGGAAGCCAGTGGCAATGGCAAGACAACCTTCATTTCTGCATTTAATATTAATTTATTGGGTCGCAATACTCACATCTGTTTGAGTGACTGCATTTGTATATGAATCTCATTTTATCACATAAACTGGATTTATTTCACAGTCTGACTGCTTTCTTTCACTTCCTCTACCTATAATTTTCACGGGATCAAAGCAAAAACCCTATTCAGCACCAGAGTTTTAGGTTCGTTTCCAATATGAAGACTACTAAAAGGTCAAAGGCTTGAATTTCAGCCATTTTAGCAGTCCATCCCTATGAGGGCCAGTATCTGCACCCTAAATTCCTGGGAATTTACTGATTCCACTGAATTTGCATATAAAGACATTGCTTTTCTCTGTTTTAAAGAAGCTGAGTTTCAAATCTTTGTGAAAGGCAGAAAGTGAGGCAGAGCCAGAATCAGATACAGACACAAAAAAGCTGCTACCATCACTCCCCAAAAGAGTAAACTGAAAAGCTATTGCAGGGCATACCACTAAGAAAAGGAAAAAACAATTATTTGGCAACACCCCCTGCCTCCTGCTGCCTTTTAAGCGCTTGTTTCCATTCCCATCCCACAGCACAAGCAAAGCAAGAGATGTTTCTACACTTGGTTTAAACTCTCTTGAGGAAAAGCTCTAAACAACAAACCTACAGCAAGAAACAAGGGTTACAGTCCAAGATGAAGTGCAAGAACTCGAGATAATTACTAAGCACAGGGGTCATTTGACATACATCTTTATTTTTGGTAACAGCAATAAGGTTTGCTCTCCTCCCCTACAGCAGTTCTGGCTTATGGCTGCTTCACGACTGTGGCAGCATCTGGTTTCCTATCAGCTCCTTCAGTCAAGATGTTATAATTGTCAAATCAGTCTCACTCCAGCTGTTTCCTGAACACTTGTTTAGAGGCAGATTTTTCTCCTCCATTTTTTTTGCATTAAAGACTGGAATATTATGAAAACTGTACAAGTATAATGAATTTTCCTCTCTACATAATTTTATTGTGTTTAGAATTATTAACTAGTCACAACAATCACTATGCTGTAGGCAGGTCTAAGTGATTTTTATGTTATTTCATAATTTAACCTACTTCTACAGTAACAGGCTGCATGAAACCACTCTGGAGATAAGAGTCATGAAGTCTTCCATGTTACTGACAACACTTTCTCTCGTCTTTCTGATATGCATCCTTCCCTACAAAAAAATCCACTGTAGATCTTTCTAGGTTAAGAATGTGTTGCTCAAAATGAGCAAAATACAAAATGAGTAAAAATTCATACTTTACAAATTGCTTCTTGTAGAGTAGCTAAGTAAACAGAGCGCAGCCAAAAGTTAAAAAAACAGACATTAAATCTCTTGAGAAACCAAGCTATACTGTCAGCCAAGCCCTTCCAGGACATTTACATCAGCCTCTCTGACAACAGCCAAATTAAAGGGGAAGCTGAAAATAAGAAAAAAAGAAGTCTGATGAGTTATTTAATTAGTGCAATTCTGCATGAATATGTAAGTACACAAACATAGGTAAATGATAGTACAGAGCTGAAGTGTGTGTGTCCATACACACTTATGGATAAAAGTTTTAGAATGGAGACTGCTTGCTCCCTACACAAGGAGGAGAAGAAAAGGCATCATTCCCATGCAGCAAGATAAAAAAAAAATATTAAGTATATTAAGCACAAACACACTTCATGGAATAAACAACTCAAGAAGCAGATACTTTAGTAGTAGTTAGAGAAGTAAGAAATTGGCACTGGGAGATTTGGAAACGTGTCTAAAGGGCAGCATAGTACAAAGCTGTAGACAGGACAAGAAGAAAAACTGAAAACCCAACTGTCATCTTGGTGAGGTTGACTGGATAATGAACAACCCTAAGGAACAGGATCCAACATCTAAGTCAGTTGAAGATTATGAAGTTCTGATGGAGTGGAAGCATACTTGGGTGCTGGGAAAAGCATGAAGGTGCCATCAAAAACAGACTGATTTGAACGAGAAGCCAGGCAAATGATTTCAGAAAGTAGAGCTAAATCATGCCTTCTTCCAAAGGCTAGATACACAGATTTGCATTATTATCACAAAAACACCTGAATGATTTGACTATTAAGGGCAGGAGATACCGTAAACACATTTGATCTGAAACACCGACCTTGAGGGCAATATACAACACCATCCCAATGTCCTTATATTACTTTGGAGGCAGGATAAAGTGATCATTCAATTAAGATTACTAATTAGTCTGTTTGTTCTGTGTCAGTGTTAGAAATAATTAAAAAATACATCAGACATAGTTGATCAAGTTTCACTACAGTTTCAGTAACTGTTGATATAATTAGAAATAGTTTACCTGCAAAGCAGCCTTAAGCAGCATTAAAGAGAAAAAAGAAAGAACAAAAAAACCACAAATGTAAATCCCATTGGACGCAAGAATTACCATAAATCATGGAAATAACTTATTATCTATATGGCCAATTAGAAATGCATCGCCCATACCATGCACTACTTGCCTCCAATAGCAACCCACAACTATTACCCACACCTAAAAGTGAACTTATTTAGGTTCAATAAGACTAGACTTGAACATAGAAATTTAACTCTTTATTTCTTTTTCCCCATATTCCTTTCTTTATCTGTAGTTATCCTGTATCTGGCAGCACACACAGCACAGCAGCACTGAAATCAACTGCCATGCCTGCCCTTACACTGCTAGGGCAACTCTAAGACTTGCCCACTGACTGCTGGAGGAGATGGAGTAGTAAACCCTCTGGCAACCAAAAGCAGCAGAAGCAGCATTATCTTTTTGCCACTAAAATAAATATTAACTCCTACTAAGGCTACCTACATCATTCTACTTTCTGCATGTTGTCACTACTGAATTTTTAATTTATCCCTCAGATTTTATTCACATCAAAGTTTTCCGAATTTGAGACACCTGAATAGATGACATAAAAATGTATTTGAATGAGAGTAAGAAGTGTTGCATTACCTTTAAACTGGTATCTAATCCCTTTCAAAAGTACCTGAAGTATTAGCTCACTATCGGAGAGTTCAGTGGAAATATTTTTAACTTCTAGAAATACACCTGCAAAATCAATACTGATCTAGAGCTTCTGAAACATCCAAGCAACAGAAATCATTCCCCTCCCACCAAAGTCTGAAGCATCTACATTTTCCCCCAAATGAAAATAAATAAAAGCAAATAGAAGTCTGCCCCAAAGAGTAATTTAATGTTATCACTTTGCTGTCACATTTGCATACAATTGACCATTACACATTAGACAATCTCTACAGAAGTTTACTTTCTCTCTTTATACAGTAGATTAACCACCACTTTCTATATCAAAGCATCCAACTCATATTTAGCATAGTCTTGAAGACAAAGACACAGGCCTCTAAGACTGCAAAGCATATAGCTCTTCCACAGATATATAAGAAGAAGTGATGACAACTTCGACAAATGCGCTGAATCCAAAATGACATTGAAATTAAGAGTTTTAAAGAAATGTTTAGAGGTACCAGCACTGAAATAAACTCTGTTGTTTTACTTATTATGCCCAGTTTTGACAGCAAAGTAATATTATGTTCCGTGACACAAAAGAACCATCTGCAACCCAAGCCTATGTTTAATGATCTGTAAGGCTACTCCTTTGCGCTTTAAAACATCATCCCTTGCAGTTGCAATGCAGAGATCGGACTCTGTACTGTTGAAGAGAGATGCCAAAAAGATAAACACAAATGGGTGTGCAATCCATGTCTTACATTCTCTCAAGTACCTTTTGCTGAATAGTGGAGTGCTTTTGCTCCATATCTCTCTTCTCCTTTGCAGCATCTACAGCCAACTGATCCAGCTGTAAAGAGAAAGAGAAAACGGGATCTTTAGATTTCAAGAGCAATTTGGCTCTGTAGATTTTGTAATGCTGACAAAAAGAATACATTCTATCTAGACATTGTCTGACCTCTGTTTTATTTGCATTCCAAAAATCCCTTCTGTGATCACAAAGCGTTTACCTTTAACAACCCCCTTCGCCTCGTTTAGAGCTCTGCACTAGCATCCTGAATTAACCTCTACGGCAGGTGGACCTCTCTTCTAAGCCTGAGGAGAAGCGCTGCACGGAGCAGCATGGTGCCAAGCACACGCGCCGGCTCTACCGCATTGGTGCTCACTCTGAAGCGCATGACTCATGCGTTAGAGGCTCCTGCTGCCCGGCCTATGCAGCAGCACCGGCAGGAGCTGCAAAAACTAGGAGGAGGAGACGCTGGTGATTTTTTTTTTCTTCCCCCTCCTCAGAGCACAGAATTGCCCCAGTTAGGCTTTTACCTTGATAACTCCCCAGAGCTCACTCATAGCACTCAAGCAAGATTCCTTAGACTCTTAGAACCATTCAGACTATTTCTAGTTTCAAAAATACAACACTCATTCTGCAAAGAAGAAAGACTATCACAATTGAAATTTTATTAAATTAGACATCCTTGAGAAGTCTGTGATAGTAAAATGAACATTATCAAACATTTGCTACAAAAACATCTAAACCAGTGTGTGTATATATATTTTTTTTTCCTTGTCAGATCGAAAGGGACAGGGGAGGTATGAAATTCATTACACCCTCTCAGTAAATTCTTTTAGTACAGATGTTGATGTAAGAACATGTCTGAATACAAAACAACAAACAGAACAGCAGAAGCTGCCTGTAAGGCCAACTAGTTCAGCTGTTACATGATAAGCAATGCTAGAAACACTGGTGAATTTTTCCCCTATCCAAACTGTAACACACACAACTTCCATTAACCCCAGGCCTGGCATCTTGCTGAGTAATGATGCAAATGCAGCAGAGATGATGACTTGCCTGAACATGGGGGTACAGCCCACACTGCTTTATGCCTGTGGGGCAGACCCAGTGTTGTGCCCGAGCTGGGTCTGGGAGGCTACAGACTGTGCACAACTCTACTTTTCCAGCATCAGTCATATGGCAAAGGGCACAGTGTGACTAATCTAATCCCCAATTTACACACAAAAAAGGGCCTCCACCCACTCTCTGAACCACAAGTGAGGATCTCTGCCAACTCGTTTCGTTTACCCCAGTGTTACATTTTCCCTGATTGCACTGATGCCAACAAGAAGGAACAGGGACAGTAAGCAGCTCTTACACTGCTGCATTGGACAGACCAACAATTCAGAAACTGTCAGATAGCTGGGACATCTGGATCCGATTCCAAGCGCTGGCTATTTCAGGAAGTCCCCTCTCTGTTTTACTATCTGCCTCAAAGAGCTACATGGCCATAACCATGTCTCACAGCTATTTTGTGAGCACAAACATGAGATAGACTGAAGTGTCAGGACACGACAAATGCAGAGCTACATGAAGTTGGAAGGATATATATAAACAGAGGATATATAAACGGAGATGAGGCTGCCCTGGATCCTAAGAACCTGTTGTTTTACCTGTTGTTTCTCATCTCTAAGACGAGAACCAGCCCAAGGGCCATGCAGGATGTTACAGGACTCTCCCCGAAGCAACCTCAGACTCAGAAACCTAGACATGGTTTGTGAGAAGCTTTCTGCCTCCTACCCTGCTCAGATGCAACAGAGGACAATATTCAGATTAGGGCCATCAGCTATAGTCTATCACAGTATATTTATGGATGTATTTGCCACTAAGAGACATAATAAAAATAAAGCCTTTAACAGTATCTTTATAACAAAGATCAAAAGAGCTTGCCAAAGAACCACAGCTTTTTCTCATGCCTTTCACAATAGTGCCTGGTGGTCCTTGAGAAAACAACTGGGGAAAAAGTGTAGCATTATGCATCGTATGTATGTGGGTATGGAAACCTACACATTTTATATGTATTTAGACACAAAAGGAAGTCCTTGCACAGCCCTACTCGTTAACCTGTTCATCATTATCAATCCAACCTCACGTCATTCCCAGGTGTCAAGCACAAACTTGAATTTTCACTTTGGTTAGGACCAGCAAAATACCACCAGTTTTCTTCAAGAAAAGTCAGACCAACACCACAAATACTTCCTAGAGCGGTGGCCAACAGTGAGGCTGAACCATCAAAGCCCAAGTTGCTATGTTATTAATGATTTTTTTTTTTTTTTTTTCAAAATGCTGCATTTCATACTAAGGATATTCTATATAAACTTCGTCCCATATAGGTAGTATTCTATGCACAAATAAATTATACTAAAATGTGTGGCTGTTTGAATCTTCACTGCAGAATGAAAATTCAAGCAGACTTAGTTTTTAAGTAACAGAAACAATCCTAAACAAGCCTGTGATATCCAGAAAATCAAACTGCCAAACCTATTTCAGCAGTATTTTGAAAATGTTCAAACCAGACTGTATTTTGAAAGTGCAGAACATTCAATACCACTTAAAAAGCTACCTTAGCTTTAATATTTCAGATGCTATTAAATCTTTTATCTTTAGGATCACATACTGACCAGTTTAGTTGGGAATGAGAATTCACTTACCAACAGAAAGAATCTGATGGTATTTTCAGGAAAAAATAAACACTAATAAAGCCCTGCCTACTTTTTTATATCAATATACATCTTCTCTCTGACTTGTAAAGGCACAAACTGGAATCAATACAAATAATAAAACTGTTAAATTAGTTTTTCATGAGTCTGCTCCTCCACTGAAAAAATAGTCATTATTTAAAAGTTAATGGCAAAACAGGGGGAAATAATTCAGCACATTGTACAACTTTAGGATCTTGAGGTTTGCTCCCTTTGCAATGTGTTCTAAACACTCTCAGCTGCAGATTTTCTAAATTTAACTCCTTGGTTGCTATGATACCAGCACCAAACTGAATGTTACCCAACATTCCTTCACAGATCAAGCAAAGGGATGACCAGCCATTCCAAAACAACCCTATGTTCCTGACTGAGTTCTCACTGAAAGGGAAACATTAAAGCCTCGCTGGTAGCATGCAACACTAATCACATAGTTTTAGTCTTCTTGTCTTACTACCTCTACACACATCAAGTATCATCAGACGCTACAGTTTAACCATTACTATTTAAAAGGGAAGTAAAAACAAATAAAAAGGGGACATCAACTAAAGAAATGGTCGTGCATACCTGAACCTAGCACTATTATTGCATAAAACCCTGGGGGTTCTAGGTTCTTGGGTACTTCTCTTCCTGTTAAGAGCTGCCGCTCATGTATGTGTGCACACAAATACACGTACACTTGCCAGGCTTTTGTCTCCACAAGTATTTAAGACACGCTGTGAACTAGAGATTAAGGAATTAACCTGGCAGAAAATCACAAAATTAGATGTCTATAAAGGAATTTTTACAGTTACCAATCCACTTCAGCACACAACCACACAGGTTGATGTACACAGGTGACAAGAGCACAGCAGCAGGAATGAACAGTCAGGACAAGGGACTTTTGAAAATCAGCCCCAAACAAAACTGGTAGTTTCACAGACACTGAGATGCATCTTTTGAAATTAATAAAAATACAAATTCACTGTAACCTCTTGGCTTCTGGATATGGACAGACATTTAAGACGGGAGGAGAGCGATGGCTTGGTATCTTCAGTTGGGAAATGGGAAGAACAAAGGGTTTTGTATCAGTGCAACTGTTCCAAATGCTTGGATAGAGGCAAAAAAAAAAATACTATTATCTCTACCCCATTCAGTTTCTGTGGAGCACAGAGCTGTAAATGAAAACAGTATTTTTATGCTTTGCCTCTATTTTTGCCACACTGCAGAGTTCCCTCTATTGTCAAATAAGACTGCAAGTCACCTGGTATGTGTCCACACATTATGTTTCCTTTCATTTCAGTGTATATCTATGAGCTTATAAAGTAACTTTCATTACCTGTGCACCAAGATCTTTCATGTAGGGCCCAAGCTCACTGAAGAGATCATAGCCTTGATGGAAAAAAGCCAGGTGAGCATACATAAATGATAACATCTAGAAGGAAGAGTGAAAAAATATATAATATTTATCAGATATAAGTAGCTCAATTAATCACATGAACAAACTTAAAGTACAGGGTAAGACTGCTACTTTTTTTTATCCTTATAATTTTATATCCTTTCCTTATACAGCTTTGAGCAGCATAAATAAGCACACAAGTTTAAGGTAGCAAAAAGCAGAACCAAAAATCTCAGAAATTAGTTAACAAGATTAACCGTATGAATTGAAACAAAAATCTTATTAAGGGAAGAAAATGGCTTCCAATTTGTGTTATCTACTTTTAAAAAATGTTAAAAACTCCTGCTCAACTAGGACACATAATTAGAGAAGGTACAGAATTAGTTTACTAATGATCCAAAATCACAATATCTATGAACAGAGACCTACAACATAAAAACTGACACTCATTAAAAAAAAAACAACACTTGGGATAATAGCTAGGGAAAATAATAACTAGGTTGGGATGATACAGAGCACAAAGGTAAACAGCCATGAAGCTGTGATCTGAAGTTCGCACCTTTTATAGAGATTATATGAAGGAGCAGAAAAAGAGGTAAATTCAGGAGAAAAAAAAGCATGCAGAGGTAGCTGTATATTAATTCAACATAGAGCTAAAAGCATACTGTGTATTAGCTGACTCAGCTGCTATATGAACTAAGAATGCCATTTGTGAAGAAAAGGCTGAATCAGTCTTAGAAAGTGATTGTAAGAGGTGCTTGCTGTTTATAAATGAATATCGTCGCCCCAAAGAAAAGATTCTTTGGTGAACAAAGCCTTCAGTTTTAATCAAAGCACATACCAAAGCATCAGCAGCAATAAAAGCCTTAGCAAAGCATTCACATTTGAACCAAAAGGATTGCCAAAAATAATTTAGCTATCATAAATGCCAAGGTGACCATCAGCAAGGTGACAACAGGACCAGTAATGCACGTGGAGAAACGGACAAACTGATTTAGCATACACTGCTTTGCAGCCATATGTTCAAATTTCATTTCAAATTGAATAAAATATTGTCTATATAGAAATTAAAAATATACCTTACCGATTTTAAGATTTCTGATCTCCTTTTAGACTGAAGAACATTGATCTAGAGAAAAAAAAAAGAAAAAAAGGTTTCAACTCAGTTAGCTATTTTTCCCTCATGGGAATAAACAGCAGATCACTTTCATACAAGCATTTCAAAGCTTAAAACATCAGAAAAACATAAGTCAGTATCTGACTACAAAAGCCTTTTTACAGTGGTACAGAATGCATGCTAAATTTGTCATCAAGATAAATGATTCATTTCAGAGATAAAGCCTTGCAAAGATGTCAACGACAGTCACGAAGCTTTTTAACAGAGGGGAAAACAATCAAGATATGACGTGCCTTCCAAAAGGAACATAATACACAGAGGTACCAAATTTCCTAGATTGCCATCTCAAAGAGACCATATTCGATGCATATTTCAAACGATTTTTTAACCATGTGAGCCTACCCAGTCCTGCAGCTTCTTGTTAAAGGATCTGCACTCAGCATCCCACCTACCCCCTAGGAAAGGGGATAACACCATGTTATGTAACAGTCTGCCCCAAGGTTGATGTTGTCAAAAACGCGATAGAGTTCTGGCCATAAAATAAACAAAATCACAACATCTTCAGTGAACAGAATTTCACATATTCTTGCTCTTTTAAACTGTCTGAGTTCATGGACCCTTGAATTTGAAACCTTTCACATCAGATAGAAAGAGGGACATAGTCTATTTCTCACATTCAAATAATTCTTCTATCCTCCTCATCATCCTCCTTTCTCTCATCTGTAATTTAAAGCTGTCATCTGGACCTAGAGTTTTAATTACAGTCTCGTTTAACAGAAATAAAGCCAGAAGAGCTGCTGAGAGACTACAGCAGTGAAGTCAACCTGCCAGCAGCACAAAGTCACCTAAGGAGAAGCGTCTCCTGCAGCGGCGCCTGGCACAGGCTCTGCCACCCCAGCTGCAGCCCCACAGGGCAGATACAGGAGCCAAGCACAAACGATGGGGCACAAAGAGAAACATGTTCCCTTACAGAGTAATAAAAGCCAAGCGTCCTCTGCTAATGTTAGATGTCCCTCGAGTCTGTCCCCAGTGCACAGCTCTAACCAGCTCCGTTTCGAAATTCAATTACGAGCAGAGGGTTGGGAGGAAATACACTGGTGTACTAGGTCAAACCCAATCAGAGGGTGCAGGAATTGCCTGAGCTACAGGTAAATACAGCAACAGGAAACTACATCAAGATAGGGCTATGCAACCCATACAGAAAAGTACAGAAAAATTATTTCTCAGGCTTCAAAATAGCAGGATTCAAAGGTAGCACCTCCCAACACCCTATGGCAGTTCTGCATTGTAAAGCAAAACCAGAACTACGTGCCATGGGAGAAGTTACAGACAGTGCCAAACTCCCAGCTTCCCAGACAAGTAGAGAATTTGTTAAACAAAACGCGAATCAGAAAGCTGACCTGGCACCAGCAGTCAGCATCCTAGACCCAAGGACCCTGGTTAACTTGTAACTGCTAGGTTACGAGTTATTTCAAATACATAATGAACTGCATTTTATTTCAAAGAAACAGACTTGGACACCTGTATATTGTAAATTAATCTTTACTATCACAGAAAAAGCACAGAATATGCATTTAATAGGGCTGCATCAAGTAAGCTGACTGCCCAGAATTTCATAAAAAGAACACACATCCCCCGCAGACTATTCCTTATACATTGGTAATTTCCACACATTTGAGAACTTAGAGCAACAACTGCTGAAGGAATTCTCTACCTACATGCAAGACTTACCTGAAGAACATAATCCAGAGCTATGTGCCGGAAGCATTTCCGTGTAGCCGTCAAAATATTAGTCGCCTCCTCCACCTCGTGCTGCTTATTTCTTTGTACTTGGGCATTTTTTACCAGAGCATTCTCTTTTTCTTCACTGACTTTCTCAAACTGTTTCTTCGCATCTTTAAATTTCCTAATATCTCTATAGACAATTAAAAAAAAAAAAAAGGATGACTAATTATTTCCAAAGCGTAGGAGAAAAAGATGCAGTGAGCAGAGCATTGTTAGGAGAGTCATAACTTAGCTTCATTGTTTTTTCTTCAATGAATATTCAGATTAGATGCAAATTACAAGCAGTAGGATGGAAGCCTCACTTGCCTCTTCTTCCGAGGAAAAGTAAAATTGATATTTAGAAAAACACCTCTCAATACTGGGAAAAATTTCAGCGAGCACTAATTTATTTTACCTCAAAGACAATGTGAATCTTAAGATCAATAATGTATCCTGTTTCAAATTTCACATTTCTTCAGCTGAATCTAAAGCCTCCTCAGCGTGGGGGCAATTTTTGGCCAGGCTTTAACACACACCCTTCAATTAATGGCTGGCAAGTTTCAAAAACGTTTCACCAACCCACTCAGAAGTTAGATTCTTTTTTAAACCCATTTTAACAGTTATTTCTCCATAAGTGAAAAGTAACTTACTCTTTAACAAAACTCTGAAGTTGTGCTTTAATTGATCTTTGGGTTTGGTCAAAGAGGATCTGAAAGAAAGGCATTAAGATTTAGCTGGATTACTTGGGGTTATTGATAGCTTTTCATTCTCAACACAGGCATAGGATGTAATTAGGAGTCACTAAATGCTTTATGTCTTTCTAAACCTCTCACCTTTTTGAAATCTCCTGATCTGACACAATAGTTTCTGAAATTATTCTGTGTGTCAGACTGGGTACTTTTTCCACATTATACATCACTTATGAGATTAAAAACATTTTGCTTGAAAAATCTTTGCCAGAAATCCACTGTGTAGTAAAATGAAAAACAAAAGCAGAAAACTAAGAGTAGCCTTGGACTAAAACCAGGCCAGCAATCTTGCTCCACGTTCACATAGATACACACACAAGAAAGCATGAAGTAGAAAAACGAGGAAGGCACGAAACAAGTTAGTTTACTTGATCCCATACCAAAACCAGCAGCTACGGGAGCTCCCCCGTGAGAGAGGCAGCACTCTGCACACGTGCATCATGAGCCACAGGACAACCTCCTTCCAGCACCATTAAGGCATCTGAAGCCTTTGCAGAACACCTTTGAAGGAGGCAGCTCTGCAACAACATCAGCTTCCGCACCCCGGCACAAACCTATTTCTAAGAGACTCTTGGCACAAGAGGGGTTGTCAGAGAGATTCACAATTCCCAACACAAAGTTACAAAAAAGGAGCCTGGACTCTCCTTCCCCAAAGCAACCCTGACTTGAGTGAATGATATGGGAGAGAGTGAGGCTCCAGCCTGCTCTGTTCAAATGCAGCTCCGTCTAACACTAAAAATTATTTGTACAATTTCCCTAATAGAATTTAACTTTGACCCCGACTAACCCTCAATTACAGGTCTTGCCTTCCAAACACAACCAGCTGCCTCTCTTTAGGTGATATGTTGAACTACACCCTTGATGGTGTCATCTGGATATATGCCAATTAAGGTTTAACCGAAGATCAGGAAACTAACTTAAATACTTAAATGTCACGATTTGTTTTTTGGCTCCTTATGTAAAAGTCACACCAACTTGAGGTACATTTCTTGCAAAAATACACATGCTCACTGTGCAGGATTAGAAAGAACTATTACTAACCCAAAGCTTCTCTAGTACCAAAAGCACTTTGCAGAAGACTAGCAAGAGCACAGTAAAAAACACCTCCAACTTATAGGGGGAGACAAGTATAACAGGAACAACCCAAAACAAATTCCTCGCCCTGGTCTTCTCTTAAAAATTATAGTTATAAGGAAAGACAAGAGTTCCTGGTATCCAGTTCTCTCATCCAGATAATTCAGCATCCTTTCTTTCATAGTTCATGTTTATTATGACAATCATTAAAACAGGAAAGATCACTACTCTTCAAACAACCTCAAAAAAGTGATTTTGAATCCTAAACTATGAAGTTTTTGTTGTTGGTGATGGGTTTTTTTTAAATACATACTCACAGTTTAACCAATAACTAAACAAAGACAAACGGATCTGTAGAAAAAATAAGCCCATGATTTCCTATAAAAAACTCTCAGCCGAAACCAGCGAAGGGTGACACACATGAACCATTTGTGCCCCCTCACTTACTTAAATTCATAAAATAATCCACCATGTCAAGCTGCTGCAAAGAACAGTTGCTTATTTTTATAAGATTTTAAGTGACCTAAAGCTGTGCTTATTTCTGCTTCTTACAGGATGGGCTGGAGGAGGCAGAAAAGGAAGAATAATCATCCATACAACAATTTTCCTCAAGCTTTGCTGAGGCTCCAAGGCCAAGGCACACACAACTGTGTGCTAACATTTTTCTTACGTCCCCAGAAATTACAATTGGCAAATGAAACTACACATTCCTTAAGCTTCACATATTTCCTCTGAGGCTCTTTTCTACATCTGCCAGTTGTATTACAGCAGTAAAAGGCATGATCAGGAAAAATAAAAATAAAATAAAAAAAAAAATATTAAAAAAATATAAAGTAGTATCCAGTCCGGCTCAACAGAATCTCCTCCAACAGGTAAAGATCCAAGTGGTTCATAACTCCATGGTGAAAGCACATCAAAAACTCCAACTCAGCTCTGACCCTCTGACCAAATGCCTCCTTTAGCAGGTAGCCCCTGCCTCAGGTTTCCTGCCAACAAACTATGGGAGCAGAACAGCACCTAGTGCCAAGTACTGACAGCAGAGCCCTCCCCAGCTCACTGTTTCCCTTTTATACAAGCACCTAAGAGGGGAAAACAGGGTTGAGTTGAAGATCCTGGTTACCAGGTGGAACTCGATCTCCAGCCAGTCTCTGTTCTTGGGGTCTTCTGAGACCAAGGAAGATGAAGGCCTGAGCAACGTGTTCCAGCCTCAGAGCCAACCCTGTTTATTCCAGGCATTGCCCAAGGCCCCTTCCAACCTGAATTATCCTAAATCTAACAGTAACACACATGGAAGATCCTCAAGCGGCAGTTTGCATTCCCACTTGGAAAAAACATAGGGGCACGGAAAAAAAATAATAAAAGACACAAAAACACACAACCACACACACAGAGAACTAGAATAGACAGAAAAAACGCTCAACAAGGTGGAAATCATGCTGAGGCTACTCCCACTAGTGACATTTAAGCTTGCCAGTGCCTGAGGAGCACACCAATCCACATCCAAAATAGGAGTATGACCAGATGGGAACTCTGCAGATTCGTGGACACCTAGAAATGTAAGCCTTGCAATTCTAGTCCGAGGAAAAAGGAGGGAAAAAAAACTGCTAGGCAGAAAAATATTCAGATACGTGTTTCCTAAAAGGACAGAAAAATTGTCCAGACTGCAATCTGTGTAGATCTACAACCTTCCCAGCATATAACCTTTAAAGCACTGCAAGCCACAAACATGTGAAAAAAGGAGCACACTGACAGTAAGATCAAGAAGACCTAGGTCAGGCACATCAGGAGGTCTATAACATAAAGGTAATAGGTAAAAGACAAACAGGTAATATAGTAGTAACCAGCCACAGCAGGATAAGCATAACAGAGAGGGTCTGAAAAGTCAGTGGTGTCAAAGTGAATTCACCTGCTCTGCTCAATCTACAGGAATCACTGCACAGAAACAATATGTTCTCCCACTACTAAAGCCAGCTACTGCTTCGAATATTCACACTCACTTCTTGCCATCTGCATCAAAGGATCTCTGCCCACTTCCTGCCCCTTTCGTAAGCTTCATTATGCACCATTTATGCACTTCACCCCTACTCAACAGCATCCACACATTGTCCTTCATTTAAACTCTTTAGAAAAGCATGCATTATGAAAAAAAGCCACATGAGACAATTTTAAGAAACTAAGTTAAACGTTTCAACTGAAACGTTTCAAGCTGTGTTCTCTACCTCATTACATTTTAAATTCCTACTGGTACAGACACCTCGATGCCCCACATTTGTAAGAATCCAGCCCATCTTCAGAGAAGCTCCAGTTCCTTTCCAGCAAAGGATTAGAAAAGCACAGTAGGGGCCAAGGGAAGAAGAGGGGAATAAAAGGCACATTATTTTGGCTTTCAGCTACTCAGAAGAGAAGGGAGAAAAAAAAAAAATTTGAAAATACAAAAGAAAAAAGCCTAACTCGTGCAAAAAGCCCGAGATGGTTAGGGCTCAACCCCGCCACTTTCTTATATCTCTACACTTCTCTGCATCTGCCATACTTTAAAAAAAGAAAACTGTATAAAAAGGGAATTGGGTGCTTCATTTTCCACGTTAAAAAGGAAGAAAAAGCAGATCATATGGAAAGAGGTACGCTGTTGCGGTCCAGTAAAAAAATAGGCTCACAGACCACTATAGGCATATTAAATTAATTTCATTTTAACAAGTGAAACTATCAAGACTTCACTGCATCCTACAGTATAACAATGGATTTTAGAAGGGCTTACAAATTCCAGACACAAAAATATGTAAAAGAGCCTTTAAAGAAAGAGATGTTTAAAAGCATATATTTTGTTTATATAAAATCTAAATAAAATATTTCACAAGTAAAAATTTAGAAGTATTTGCCACTTAAAGTGTGTTCTTTCAAATAATACAGACAAGAAAAACTTCAATATTATTCTGTTATCAAACGTAACTTGTGAATCAACATAAGCTATTAGAGCCACGTTTTAGCTTAAGAAGTTACTTACATTGTGGTAATTGATCATTTCCTGCAAGGTATCAGAAAACTTTGTCAAGCTGGTCTGCAAAAAATAAAAATAAATGTTTTAAGTTAAACCTTAGAGTATAAAAACAAAGCTTCACAGGTTTACAGCTTCTCATTAAAAAACTTGGAATAGATTATTAGCATGATTAATCTAGATCTATATTAAATCAGCCACACATTAGTATAACGCGGACTTTATACTAAGGATAAAGGACACTATAGAAATAATATCAACTTAAGCTGTTATTAAAAGGACAAGAGACAAAAACAGGTTATTGCTAGTCTACCTATATATAACATGGCAAACTGAAGCAAATCAAGAAATACTCTACTCAAGTTCACTAAATCATTAGAAGGTCATATAATATAAGAACACTAACGTACACTATATTTCATACTATAACTCCTGTTACTATGATAATTGCTGCCTCACAGCTGAAATGCTAAGCCACCTCAGAACGGATCTGTTAAGTCTCTACAACATCCCAAAATCATTTATGAAATAACACTAATATTTGAATAATGACTTATACGACATTTAAGCACAAAATAAAATGCTTTGAATCTAATTAATTTGTATCTTGTTACAAATTAAATTTGGTTAGCTTTTATAAGGCCATGTGTCACAGCACTATGTTCTTAACAAGTCCATTTCCAAACAATCAGTTTGTTATGTGCAAACACCGCACTGAATTTCAAAGATATACTTTTCAACTAGCTTTATGAAGATGCACTTTTGCAATACATAAACAGATTACATGACATACATGTTGTACACAATTATAGCATATATGCATACTTAATACAATTTCAAACCTCAATTCAAATTATTATGCATACACAGTGTTGAGTGTGATCACACAAAAATAATAATTTTATAAAAATCACAAAGAACAAAGTGTGAACTTTGCCCAATTAGCTATTCCAAATTAGCCTAATGATATCAACCTGACGAATGCTGCCAGGGAAGCAGGCTGAGTACAGCTAAAACTTTACCCTTTTATATACCAGAGAGGACTATATTCCTCAGGTGCCATCTCACCTCGGTGGCATTTGCCCTGGTACCTCCTCAAAGCTCAGGAAACAGGCTCACACGTTATCCCAGCTGCAACCCTTTTATATAGGGAGCTACAGAGGGGCACCTGCCCAAATCATCACCCTGATTTTTTCCCCAACCATCCCAAAATGACAATTCCTGTCCCAAGACATTATCTGGGCTTTAGAAAACACTTGCAATTGCAAGTTACAGCCTTGACGTAAGTGACGGTTCGACCGTTGTGCACTGCAAACAAAGCACTCGCCAAAGAAAATAGAGCAAAAGAACAAATAATAGTACAAATATCTTCAACTACTTCTCTTCGTGAGTGCTACATCTCACCATTTTATATATGTTTTTCTCTTTCTATTTGCACTGTTCAAGAACATACCTCAACCAATGGATCTTTACTTGAATATTGTGCCAGGTCTCGAATTCCATTCATGAACTGCTTGTTGGCTGTACAGAAGGCTTTCCCAGTATCAATCATTGAAATACAAAGCTTCACCAGCTAGAAAAATAAAGAGTAAAAAAAGTCACAATAAAAGGCTTTATGTCCTTTTATCCGCTACGTTCCCATGAAATATACTGACAATGTACTGAAACGTACTGAAATGAGCAATTTCAAAAGTTCAGTCCTGGATGACAAATAGAACTCCTGGTCCTATGAAGAGCTTTCTACCACATGGCAGCGTAGTATGTCATGGACACCACATTAAGAATGAACTACTTCAACAATAAAAGATTTTTTTTTTTAAATGAGGCACATCTTGCAAAAGAAATGCAGCTAGACAAGGGTAAAAAGTAATCAACTAAAACATAACTAGTTAAGTATTTATAGATCATGATCCTGAAACCAGTGTGCATTTGTTCAGGGTGAAGAAAAAACCCACTCAGTTTAGCCTGCAAAAAAACCACATACAACTTTGGCACAGTTCCATTACTAAATACCTAAAGCTGAAACTACTGTTACAAAAAATAACGAAAAAAAATAGACTTAAGATGATACTTTGCATGGAAATTCCATTTTATTTTTCTCAAGAGCTTTCTGCATAAAGAACAGGGGTTAAAATTCAAAATGCAGCTAAGGAGGTCAGCTCATGACATATGTCTATAGCATTAAAATAGAGGTAAACAAAACTAACTTTTAAAACTTTCCATAAAACGCAGAGAAAAGACAACGATATAGAAAACACTAAAAACCTAAAGCCTCCAAATACTACTGGTTCAGAAACAAGCAGACTGCAGGGAACTTAGAAGATGCTACACATTATCCAGGTACGCACAGAGCACGGCTGAAAGCAAGATGAATTTCACTGTAGTTCCGACTTCCAGATGGAAGGACATTTACGCCTATCATGCTGGGAACGTGCCTGCAGCCTACCAAAGACAGCAAGCGTTCCAGCCCTTAAATCCACGTGCTCAGGTCGGATGCGATTCCCGTAAGGCAGCAGCTCCAGGGCAGCAGCCTGTGGCCCCAGGCCCTTGGCACACATGCAGCTCCATGGTGGCACCGGGGCTGCAGCCCGGATCCGTCCTGCTTGCAGCAGCACAACCCTCGGGCTGCCATTTCCCATTGGGGAACCTGAACTGCATGAAGCTGAACCAGATCCTTTCGGTTTCGCAGGGAGGACAGCGTGGCATTAGCACACTCACCTTGTCAAGTTTCAGTTCCAGTTCTGTCACATCTCCTTCTACTTCTTCTAAAGCAGCCCTGTATCGTCAAAAAAATAAATTTCTCCTGTAAGTTTTACACAGAACCACTTCTGAACTTGCCACTTGGCAAGATGACATATCTATCTCCCCACTCCATCTCAGCTTCACTTAAAATATAAAACAATACAGATTTAGGGGATCAAGAGACGACCTGACAAACACCTGACTGTCAAAACAAACCAACCCGCTCCACAACCTGGTACATTAAACAGCTTAATAATAGAGAATTTAGATGAAATTTAATTATATCTTTGTGTGTTTCACATTAGCTGTGTGATCGTAAGGGAAACATAATCTAATAACCTATATGTTTGAAGGTGTTTCTATCAAAGAGAAGAGGAATTGAGACCAAGTAAAATTTTGTAACCCTTTCTTAGCGCTCCCCTCCTTCCCCCAACACCCTACAGCTAAGCAGCAAACTTGCAATAAGGTTATGAAGAATACAGTATTTGCCACAAGTCAACTGATGTAGCAAGAGAGCTGAGCACAGGCGAGCTGGGAAAGGGCAACACTTCACACGGTTCACACATGGGCTCATCAGGCTACTGCCTTGAGGACCACAAAGGACTAATTCCTGGCAACAAATGCTGCATTAGAAAGGTCCATTTTGCTGGGGTGGGACACCGTAAAGAGGCCGGTAGGAACAGTGGCTTTCCCATCCTTTGCTCCCATCTCCAGGACACCTCATCTTTTCAATTATTCCAGCACAATTACTCACGGAGCCAAACTGCTCACCAGAAGTGCTCTGAGGAACAACAAAAAAAGAAAGTATTCTGCAGTGCTTCATGGAAAACCGGATCAGATACACTTCCCACAAAACCCTCCCCCTCAAAAAAGGGGGATATATGACAGGGAAGTGTAATTAAGGAATTTCTTAAGCCAGCTTTACCACCAAGATGAGAGTGCGTTGATCCCCAGCTGTACTGTCTCCTGCTAATGCTTTTCTAGTTCACACGAGTGCAAGCCAAGCACATAAAAATAAGCCTGGATCAGGCTCCTAACTCAGGCAAAGCAGTTTCCAAAGAGCATTTCTGCAACCCGCTGCCAGCGCTCCTCAAGCACTCTGCATGAAAACCCCAGCTTGTTGCACACTGGGCTAATACACAGCCACACTCCCATTTCCATCCTCACAGGCATTCCTGCACAGGTACAGTCTGCCCTTACATCTAAGCACATTCCCACACCAAGGCCATTGGACTTATGTCTGCCCCATCAAACCATGAACAAACTCAGGCCAAGTTAATTCCTCTTCTTCATTTTGTCTGTAAGTGATTAGTTTTCATTTAAATCTCTTGAGTTTAAACTTCTTTCTAGGAGTATTACAGGAGGAAATTTAAATATATATATACACACACACAAAAGGAGGAAAGGATAAATACCTCAATATTTAGAATGCTATTTTGTATTAGTTTGTTTATAAACACAATGCGACTGATCTCTATTTGTTCCTTTGGCATTAACATGAAAAGCATGATTAAGTAGTTTGTTTAAAGAATTGCACCACTATCTGATGAACGAATTTAAAAATATATTTTTTGTTAACTAGCAAAGAGTTCTAGTTCCATGGGGTTTTATGAGCTTAAAAAAAAAAAAATCTAAACCAGATACAAGATGGAGAAAAGAGATAAAGACAGCAGAGCAAGCAAGAGTGAAGACAACAAACTTCCTCAATAAGTCAAGTTGTAAAGGGTGGTGGTGAGGGAAGGCAGCAGAGAGCAAGTTAAACTGAAAGGAAAGGGAGAAAGGACGACCGAGAAGATGAAGGAGGGTGAGAAAGGAAGAACAGAGTGGAGAAGGACAGTGTGGGAGGAGGGAGCTGAAAGAACCCCCCGCCCAGTCTGGCTGGGGCTTAGGAGACCTTTGAGCAAGTCCCAGCTCCAGCTGCCTCCGCACAGCCCCGGAGGGAAGGCACATCTGGCCCTGCAACTGGTGCTGGGCGAAGGCTACTACGGTTTCAAACCAAACCCCCTTCTGACTTCTTATTTCTTTGGGCAGAACAGGCTGTATTCACTGTCCCCAGCACTTAAAGACTAGTGGGAAAGATGTTTCCACGCATTGTGTTTACAGGAACAGACCCTCCCTGGGTTATTTGCGCAAGAACGACCGAGAAGAGCCCTGGCACTACCAGAATACAGAAATTTAATAATGCAGTGACACAGAAGTATCCATTTATTCAGAAATAGTTTCCATACTAGGTCAGGCAACATGCAAAGAGCAGCTGATCTAAGCTGTGTTGCACTCACGCTACTCTTATTTTTCCTTAATTCAACGTTTTTTGCACCCATTAAATACAAAGGTACTTTTTTTTTTTTCCTCTAAAACATCTGTGTCAGGGATTACTTAAAGTTCACAGAAAACTATCATGATTCTGAGTAAATCCCATGTCCTCGGCCAAGACCAAAAGCTCCAGCTATAAACACAGGAAGTGGTTGTAAGGCGCCGAGAGCCCCGCGCCAGATCTGACATGCACCGAGGGGGCAGCTCCCCGCGAGCTGGGAAGAGGCTTTGTGTCCGGGCAGCCTCCGCCAAGAGCCTCTGACATAAGCAATAAGGATCAGCCCTGCAAATCTGTCTCGGGACGTGAATCGAAGCCCAACATCTGGGACTTCCTGAGCCCCGCGAACCCGGATGGCAGAGCATAAATCCAGGACAGCTGCTCCAGGGGAGGACAGCTTGGAGCAGGGACCAGCCGTCCCGATCCCACTGCTCCGCAGGGAAGACTCTCAGGAACGTGCCTTTCTCCTCTCCACACGGCCCAGATCACTACAATGCAGCTCCCATGAAAAAACATCTATGGCGCAGGGAAAATATAGGAGAGAAGATAACTCACAATCTCACTTAGTTTTTTTTCTTCCTTCTTTTCCACTGTCCTTTCCTTCTTTTTTTATTCTTTTCCTCCTCTCTACCTACCCAACTGGATCATTTGAGGAGTGTCACGGCTCCTCTTCCCCAGCGACTGATGGAAAAAATCTGCTTAAAGACCCATTAAAGCATCAGGGACTCCAGGCATCCTCAAACCAAAGGTCACAATTAAGCTCAGTCACTCCTAGGCAATGAAGTACCACTAAACCCCAGTGCAGTAACCTCATGTGGCCTAGAGCATCACACAGACTGCCAGGACTCCAAACTCACTGTGGTCATCCAGAAGTGGCTGTTTGGCCTCCGCCCCTCCTGTTTGCTCCCACAAAGTTAAGAGTCGGCAGATACTCCGGCCAGCCTCTGAATCCACATCCTGCCTATGGTCCCTCATCCACCCTTCCTGCCCATTTTTTAATATCTGGTATTTCTAATGCGCATTCCTAACAGCCAGGTCAGGAGGCTGGAGTTGCCTGGCACACTGAACACACAATTAGCTGCTGCAAGCAAAGGAAGGATAGATAATTAATGTTTAATTATTGATAGTTCTCAAATATATCAGTAGTGAATATGCATATGCATATCTCAGAAAAATTATCAGAATTATTAGAAATTATCAATTATTATTAGAAATTATCAATTCTCTTCATTACAATTCCAAAACCCAGCACTGCTGAAGTAACATCTGCACATATTGGAAGACGAGATCTACGTGCACATATTTAATACAGAGTAGTCTCTAGATGCACAAGTAATTTAATCAGAGTCCACGTCCCTTCAATACCTAAGCAGCACAGTTCAATAACACAAAACTGACACGTTAGACTAGCCACAAACTATAAGTAGCTAATTCAAAGTAATTTTGAGCACACATAAGCAGACATCACTATATTCACACATTCTTCCATTTACTGCAGTAAAACTTCATGAACCCGGCTGTCTATGAGGGGAGTCAATAAAGC
This sequence comes from Eudromia elegans, assembly GCA_003342815.1. Classification (NCBI taxonomy): domain Eukaryota; kingdom Metazoa; phylum Chordata; class Aves; order Tinamiformes; family Tinamidae; genus Eudromia; species Eudromia elegans. The sequence goes on from PTEX01000205.1 coordinate 540,218, forward strand.
AGCAGTCGCAGGTCCCACTGCCAAGAATGAACAATTCGGCTTTGGAAAGAGAACATTTGACAAGAATCAACAGCAAATTGTACCGAGATTAACTCCCCTTTGTCCTCTTCCTTGGCATTTCAGTTCAATCTATAAGGACCTTAGGAAAACTGAGGGGCACAGAACCAGATGTACACGCTGCTCCAAAGGCTGACGTTGGAGAAAGCTGGTTAGGAAGCAACTCAAGTAAAAGCAACTGATCATTTTAATTTTCACTTTACATTCGATCCAAACACAGACACAACTGGGGATCAGCAGCAACAATCTGCAGATCCCACAACAGCTTCTCAGTTCCGGGTGTATGTAAACGTCAAGCTATACCAAAGTCACTGAGCACCATCAAATTACCAAGTTGCAGCTTCACATGATACCAGACTAAGTCTCAGCCTCTGCCACCCAGATCATCCATGTCCTGGGAGATCCAGATGAAAATGCCAGCAAGATATTACGACCTCTATTCCTTCCCATGCTGATTTCTAGCCTGGAATTACAAAGAGCACTGGAGATACCTACAGACCCCTGCTCCCAGTGATGACATCAGCCATTCCTAATGGCAGACTAAATAAATCACTAAGTTTCTCATAACAAGAGACACTTCACACTAAAGAAATTCATAACATCTTAAAGATTAAAAAAACCCATGAATGTGAAAAACATTCCTGCTTCATTTGATTCTTACATCTATTAATTACATTTAGACATAAAAATGTATCTCGAGGAATACATCTGGGGCATGCAGATATGAACCTCCCCAGGGAAGCTGGCACTCCAGCGCTCTTAATTCTGTGTTCATCACCACAGAACATTTGAGGAAGCTTTTTCAAGCTGTTTGCAACTCAAATAGCAGGACTTTTTGAGAAGTGCAACTCCCTCCAAGCCCTATTCCAGGTACCTTAGGAATTTTCTGTGAGCTGGACTGAAATACGGAAACGCATCTCCTAGCACTCCTCTTGATGCAAGGCAAAGACTACCAAAGCAAACATCATCATCTCAGAGTAGCCAATTTAATAAACTGAGTTTTCCCAGGTATGTAACAAACTACATACTTCACCCACATATTATCCTTTACATTAAAACAGTTGCAGTTCCATTCTTCTCAAGTCAGACCTCCTATAAAAAGGAAGAATGAAATAGGAAAAGGGTCCTTATCTTCCAAATTCTTTTAACCATTAAATCAAAAGTTTGCTTGTAGATACAGGTCGTTCACCTGCAAAGTTTTGTACATTCTCAGTAATTCCCAGCCTCTGATGCAACCAGCAAATGAGGGAACTTCCTCAGCTGTGTGCAGAACTAAGCAGAGCTCAAAAGATGTGACCAACACATCAGGCTTCAAAGAGGAAGAAACTCTTGCACAAAGATGAATCGCTTGAAGTCAAAATAGTTGCCACTGAACTTGCTGCAGCTTTTAACATATGACAGAGCTTACAAGGACACCCGTGTTACCAGCTGACTCTAAATACTCAAACTATTTCTTACTAAATTTATGCTGTGATTTACTAGAAATGCCCAGTATTTCTCTTTCATTCCAACGGCTTGCCTACCATTTCCCAAGCTTTTTCACCTCAGGTGAGCCTGGCAGTTGACAATCGCAAATAGGAAGAAAAGAATCCCCTCCCTTCCAGAGAGGGATCTAAGATTTTGAATTTTATTTGCCTTTTAATTTAAATGCCTTATGTCACCCATGATCATCTTTTAACAATTAAACTCATTAACAGAGCAAGCACAAATCATCACAAACACTTATCCAGCACAACTTGGACTGGTAATTCCAACCTCTCTATCACGAGTCCAAAGCTTCTTAGGAGGCCTTAAGTTCAGGGATAAGGAATCAAGACTATAATATGAGGACAGTGGAGCAGCAAAGGGCAGCAGGAACAAGCTTAGGAAACCAATGGGGCTGGGCATCGGAAACTGGTCACTGCTGACTACAAGGAAACGCTACGGGCAGAGTCGCTCTTGTCTTTTAAATCTCAGCAGCAGAAATCCAGGCATTTTAGCACAGGAAAAATCAGAGGGTATGAAGGATTTAGCATTTAAAAACTCAGATTTGTAGCATGGCCAGGAGGCGGAACAATATAACTATCAAGTAGCCTCCAGTAAACGATACAAGTTAGGATGTCCCTCCCTATAATCTCCTTATTTGCTTTAAGAGCTGGAATTCCTAGTTGGATGCTCAAGAGTCACAACAGCTTTGCTTTTGCAGCAATAATCTAGCGGAAAACCAAAGGAATTTTAACCCCAGATTTGGAAAGACACCCTATGTACCTCAAACACAACCAATACAAAAGACAGGGTAGCAGTGCCTTATTACCAGCAGCTCCCGCAGCACGGGATTTTCATGTTCATGTTCAGAACATGTTCAGAACTGACAGCACAAGATTTAACTGCCCCTGGAGAAAACATCAGAGAAGCTAATTCAGAGGCAACCAGAGGTCAGAGAGCAGTAGCTGTGGTCTGTGATTAAACAGAGAGCATTCCTTACAGATATTTTGGAAAAATACAACATAATTTTTAAAAGATTGTGTCCCTTTCTTTTGTTATTGCCTTAGTTGCTGGCTTGTGCTTACTACACTTGGAAAGGTCCCGTTCTGTCCAAAGGCCCATAGGCTACCAACACCTTTACAACTCACGCTGGTTGAGCTCTCTAGAGCATTTGGGTCAGACCTGGTAGATCTTCTTCACTGGCAGCAGAGGGAAGGCTTTGGATTTCTGCTCAAGCAGAAAATATCCGCAGCACATATTTACCTTGTCCATTTACCTTATTGTCCATTTCAAAAGCTGAGCAGTTTTGGGATAGACTTTCAAAAGTCAGAATGCCCCAAGCAACACCAAGAGGGGTGGCTGCAACAGGTAAGCTCTGAATTTGAAATTTTTGTTTATCTGTTAGATGTAGCTGCAAATATGAATACATGCAAGCATGTGTGTGCATATACATACAGCCCCAAACATACATTACATCAAGTATATTTTACATACTCACGGATGTTTTTACTGCATTGTTTTATCTTTCTCTCTTCCTACACGATCAGTCACTCTTGGTTTGCCCTTTCTGTCTCTGCACTTGCTCTACAGATGACAGTGAAATGAATCCAACTTCAAGACAGTGCACAAGCATCAGGAGCAGGGCAGTATAGAAATACATCATATTGGTGTTTTCTCCATTCACCATTTTTACCTATGGAAAAGCCATCTCCTCTCTTCATTCCTCTCGCAAGTAATAACTGGAGAGCTATCCAGTCGGGATGACCTAAACCCCACAGGATGCATATGGCACACCCACAGCCCTGGAAAAGGTTTAAATATTCTTTGGGTACATTTAGTGTATTTTCTCCCACTGCTTTTAGTCATCAGGAGATTTTAAAGACCCTGGGCTTCCATTCATGCAAAGTTAATTACAGGCAAGCTATTTCTCAACCAAGCAAGTTTATATTTTCCTTACTAATGGCATATTGAACTACAGGGTTTTACATCACCAACTGCAATTTTTTTAAAAGAAAAATCTAGTAAGTTTTATAATACAGCAGATATCCTGCAAAAGTAGACACCAAAATGAATGGGAAAAGGTGAACGATTCAGTGTATAAATTGAGTAGGAGAGGACAAACAGGTACATTTATTTACAAAAATAATTCGTTCAAAATCTGGCACTTGTAAAGAAAACATCTAAGGAATTTGAATCATTTTGAAGTTATTCTGCCCACATATGGAGACTCATCTGGTGAAGAGTCCAGTAGACAGGAGATGCGTGAGTGTATTTTTTAATGGACACTCATTGCCAATGCATAAATTCAGCCAAAACTTGCACTGTCAACGAAACAGATCCCTCAGTTAATATCTCAGACAGTTTTATCCTCAATGTCAATCTTAACAAAACCATCACTTTTACCTCATTGCTACAATGTGGCTTACCCAATCAAATATCAAAATCTACATATAGATACCTGAGCTTATCATCCAAGTCACCTTGGGAATCAGTCGAGTAAAACAGACCCTTTCAGGGTGCAGTTCACCTTAGCCTGACATCTTCGGCTAAATACTAGTCACAGGCCTTTGGCATTTAATTCCTATTACTCTTCATCAGTATCAAAGGAGCTTAGACCCAAAATCTGCTTTAGAAGAGAGGTGGCTACACAGCACTGTATAAGAGATTAATTCTACCTATCCTGTTTAAGGAAATTAAGAAATAAGGGACATATTCCACCAATCAACAAATTCTTAAAGCAGACAAGAACTGCAACAAAATTATATGAACGCTACAATTCACAGAAAGACAACATCTCACCTATACCTAAAGGGGAGAGCAGCAAGACTTACGGTGCCTTTTGCTGGTTCATAAGAAGTCACTCACTGCTCCAAATACAATTTGCCTCTCTGCACACCCAGCTTTTACTTTGCACTTGTCTTAAACTTAAAGTACATGAGCAACAGCATACTATCTAAAACGAATAATACTGCAGCACGTAAACATCACACTCCTTAAAGTTTATCAGAAGAATCCAGCCAAATGCAGGGCCTGACTGCTCTCCAACAAGCAAAAAACCAACTCCATCCCACCACTTCCAGGGACACCTCAGACCTCCTAAGAGGGATGTCCTCCCCATTGCTGCTGGTTGGAGAACAGCAAGAGCAGCAGCGGAGCCAATGCAGATGGGACAGCCAGCGAGACACCCAGCAAGGGGCCCGGGAGCCCCGGACCCGGCGCTCGCTGCTGTTGATGTCAGACAGCATCTCTTGCACAACGTGCTGCAAAGGCTTGGGGTGTTCTTAAGAACAGCCATCACTGAACAGCGGCAGACCAGGGCACTGCACAGCCACGCTCGCTGCATTCCATACCTCTGTGCTCCTGCTGAAGCTCACATCTGGCACACACAAAATGAAAATGGGGAATTCTCTTGTATTCACTTGGTTTTAACATTTGGATAGATGGAATGCATTTTGCTACACACGGCTGCTCAAGTTTCTCCCGGTATTATATCTAGCTTTAAATACAAAAGCACACTTGGGACGTTTAGAAATTTCAGAATTACACTACACAAAGCGATCACTGCTCTGCTCATGTTTATTCACACAAAACTCAACGTCAGCACAGGTTTTCTTTTAATGACCATTACCTAAGGCATACTATAAATTCATGAAAACCAAAGCGGTGTAACAGTATCTAGCATACACACACAAATCATACATAAATACACGTAAAGCCATCCCAAAACCACACACGACCAACTTAAATTCCATTCCTGTTGACATGTGGGCTCTACAAAAGCAAGCGGGCGCCCAGGGCTGCGACCTGCAGACTTCAAGCAGAAAGGTTGAGCCGCAGAAGGATGATCCATGCCACACGGGCAGGCTTCCCAGACACCTATTTGACAGACGTTTCCACTGACTCAAAAAATCCCTCATTGTTAAAACACTTGACAAGTGTTTTTGCAGCTATTTCGCAGCTTTTTTTTTTCCTCCCCTTTAGTTTACCTTTACACACGATACGCATATCTTGCCAATTTGTTTACCTGGATAATGTGTACATGACACTTCTCCATAAAAAAAGATTATTCCTCTACAGCTGCATCATATATGTAACATTTTTACAGGTACCTAAAGAAACCAACTGTTTTATCTTGTTGTGTGCGTGAGGCTTGGCTACTCTCACTATTTGCAAACAAAGCCAGATGTACACATACCACATGGGAACAACCAAACATAAAGCAACAATAACCAAAAGAGTTATTTTGTAGAATACGCGAGGATGCTCATTTAGGAAAGCACCAGGAAGGCAACATGTTAGTTTAAACTATTTTCAACTGTCCAACATGGTAATTTGAGCATAATGACAGCACCTACTCCTTGCAATGCTCCCAGTCAAATCTTTTAGCTGTATGAAAGTCTGGCAACAGAAAGAGGATTCGTACAGTCACAGAGAGATATGCATTCCTTCAGCTATTAAAATAAATGTAATAGTCCATACATTAATCTTTATTTTCCCATGATGATCTTCCCTGCAGACTGCTAGTTTCGACACTGTTATACACAATAGGCCATTATCAAAAAGAAATCTAAAGCATTACCAAAGCTGATGAGGATCTCTACCTCTCAAGCAAACCACATGCTATCCGCTCAAAAAGGTCACACGTGTATTTACACAGTGTACACTTCCACAGTGCTTTTGGACTGAATTCTGCAAGTACAAGCGAGAGTAAAGAACATAAAAATGAAAAGGAAATTACAGATCACTTTCTGCTTCCTCCCCACGTCCACGTAAGGCTCTTTAAGAGAATATATTAAATAACTACATTTTTTGCACTCCCTCATGACACTTCTGCATTTGCATCCCCTTGAGACACTAAACTAAATGATTTAGTCAAAAGAAAAAAAAAGGAAAAAAAAAAAAAAAGAAAAAAGAAAAAAGGCCTGTGCCAAGGTTCCTAGCCTGACAAACAGTAACTTTAGCAGGATTGTTTTCCTGTATTCAATGAAAATTAAATGTTTTACATTGCTGCCCGATAACCAAAAGACAAAATGATGCTGTTTTTCTTCCAAAACAGATTGGCAGGATGGAGCTTGCTTGGGGACTTTAAGAATGATTCACTACAGAAACATTCATCAATAATCAAATTGGGGGGAAAAGGCGGGTTAGGGAAATGTAGAATCTAAATTTTGTAACAGGCTTTTGAGTATGAATATGTGCAAGCAGCTAGGCCTGTCAAAGTCAGAGGACACTGCTAACACAGATAAAGTGGCACACTTGCTGTTCAGCAGCCCAGGCTTCTGCAGATGCTTTCAGGGAAGAGCAGAGGTGCCCAAAGCTCTTGCAGCACCAGCAGGCAGCATTTCTGTTTTCTAGCTGCCACCTTCACATTTACTACCCCTGCCTTCCAAACAGCAGCAGCACTGAGAGCTTCCCCCGCCCCAGGAAAAATGCATCAAAAACATAATCCTCTCGACGACGTCAGTTTTTTAAATTAATTACATAAAATGTGTACAGCCAACAAGAACGAGCCCCTCCAGGCAACGGATGAAGACTCTGCGTCTTGTGTCTTTTAAAACTCAGATGACTAACCGAGGTTAGAGCTGTACAATCACAGCACTCACACACCTGCCTGCCTTCTCACTCTGCAAGTTCCCATTAATGGCCAGGGAACGGTCAGCACCAGGTTCGTATCAGCTCTCAACAACTGCTCCTGCTGCTGGGCTACACTAATGTTATGACTTCTAGCAGATTTTGTTACTACTTCCACCGTAAACTCACTCCCGAGTGCTTCTTATAACACTCGGGAATAAGAATTCAGGATGTACATTGTTTTTTCAAGCTCCTTTCAGCAAATTGAGACGACAGCTAAGATGGTTCCATTTGGTTTTGCTTAAACAGGAATTACATCAAGGTCAACAACCAAGAAACAGATTTGGCATTATAATAAGAAAAATCACACAGTCGCAGTACATCAATTAAAGAGACAGAAAGAGACAGTGTTGTTTTGTTTGCTTGTTTTGTTTAAAAACAAAGAAAAATCAACATACATGCACTAACCTGATCAGAGCAAATTGATTTCAAGACAGATTCCTCTTCTCAATCGGGAGTGATCACAACAGGTTGCTCTTACATTTGAACAGGTTTTACAAGATTTCGATACGACAAATCTTAATGAATTTTATTTGAAAGAGAAATTTTAATCAGACTTCATTAGTGTAGTATGACTGTCCTGGAAGAAAGTGCCCTCACACCATATCTTATCTTTCAACAAATACTTACAATCTCTCTTGAGCTTAACTATTTTAAGGTTTGAAAGGCTGTTGCAGGCACACACTCCCTCAGGGCCAAGCAGAACAGCCCTTAGGCTGACCCTGACTGTCACCTCCACGAAACTACAAAGTTAGAAATGCAGAACAACAGATAAATCTCCACAGCCTGCAAGCAGCAAGAGCAGAGATGTCTGAGCAGTGCTCCTTGTTAGCGATCTCCGGAGACCTTCCTGCACGTGCTCGCATTTCAGCCGCAAAATCTGCTGTTCTACAGCTATACTGGAAATTCTGACTATAAAACAAGTGCTGAAGAATGAAGGAGAGGTAACTGCAAACTTGCAATAAATGTTTGGCAATGTTCTCTTGAGTTACCATTTTTTTTTTTTATTCTTTTCTCCTGCGATATTTTCCAGGCAGCCTTGCCAGCTAAATTGCAAACTTACTTTGGAGGTTCAGCAACCAAGGCTGGAGCCTCAAGGCAAAGGGAGTTTTTTGTTGTCGTTGTTGTTATTTTTTTTGAGAATTCCTCCTAGAACGGGCAGGTAAATCAGAACAATAACAGATTCTCCAGGCAGATAGCTCTTAGCATCTTAATGTGACTGAACTCACCCACATGCACAACCTCCCTGACATAAATGCACATAAGCTATCTGTATTATAAATACATGCAGAATAAGATTGATTCACTGTTTACAGTATTTTAATACATGTTAATGAGGACACCGCACTGCAGCAATACACTACCTGCAAGCTAAGCAGAGACGGAAAAAGTTTAGCTGTTATTTTCACCCCCTCACCCATCAAAAGCAATAAACCAACTGGTGATATAGGTTAGGTAAAGGTGCTTGAATTTTTCTGAAGATTGAACAGTTTGAACATAAATTGATACATTAAGAAAAACAACACAGCAAGTTTTACTAGGGCGAGGTGAAATGACAGTAGCAACTTACAAACATAAAATAACTGAAAAAGAAAAATACGGTTTCACCCCTTGTAATTAGTTTCACCAATGAAAGATTGGGACCAATATTTACAAATTCTTTAAACAGGCCAGTTATTTAAGTAGAGCAGAGAAAGCTGAAAGCAGCAGTTTCCCTTTTCAACACAATTGTGATCCATAGCTAAACATCTGTTTCAAATATAACCAACAGAAAACATATTGGGTGTTCTCACACACACTTGAACAATTTATACTCTTTTCTGTTATGATTATCTAAGAGTTTTCCCCTTAAAACCAGACATTCAAGATACATACCAGTCTCTGTATATTTCTGTCATGTTCTCAGTTGAACCACAATAAACTAACACCTTTCTAAGGGATTCCAACATAACATTTCCTATTCTCCCAACATTTCTAAGAAATGTGATCAAAATCTTTTTTAGGGTACCTATGCAGTGATACTTGAACTGAGCAATTTCTCCTCTTGTTTCTTCGGGGAAGGAAGGACCTTAGGACTAGACACAGAACGGGGTTCATCTCCATAAACATCATGATCCTGCAGACAGTGAGTAAGTTTCGAACTCACTGACAATTTTAAGTATGTAACTATTTTTACAAAATGGAGTTTTGTTCCAAAAACTTGGTTTAAAAAGTTGTCCATCAAAAGTCTTGTTCTTCTCCAAAACAGAAGATCAGTCACCAACAGCTACAGCTTGCACCAACATAACATGCAGGTGGACGCCAGACAAAGGTGAGGACTGAGCTACGCACCAGAACCTGCACCCCTTAACAGAGGCCGAGGCCCAGCCCCGTGACTCCCAGCTAGATAAAGCAGGAACAGCTCGGGGCATTCGCAGAAACAAACCGAGAGCCCCACGCACTCCGGAAGACCGAGGTGCCAAGACAGTCTCGCGCTCGCGGCTGGCCCACACAAAACCTGCCCTTCTCTAATGAAACTTGAACAAACACTCAGAATAGTCCCTCTGAAGAGGACAAGTCAGGACCCCAGGTTTGACTCAGGGACTACCCACTAAATATTTTTACTAAGAACTGTAGCTGGCAACAGTTTTATTTATGTTGTCTACCTCACTGACCCATCATCTGCACCACAGGCAAGGTCTCCAGCAGCGAGCACTTTGTGTTCTCTTGAACACAAGAATGTTCAACTCCAGTAACAGAGGCAGACAGAGAAACAGAAAGGACCTCAAAATTAAATAGCTTTTTTACTGATGCATTTTAAAGACTGGATCAGACTACAGTTTTCTATAGAGTGTTTAGAGCTGTGTGCAATGTTATTACCAGAACTTTGTTACTGGCATTTTTAAAACGATCTCTGTGGCTGCTGCAGTGCACATTTCATTTACTGAAAGAAACATCTTCCTTAGTTGCAAGGAGGAAAAAAAAAGAAAAAAGTGAGACGTCAGTATAAAAGCTTTGCTCCATTAACCTAGTAATGACAGTTCCAGGCTCAGCAGCAACCATGTCACAGCAGCGTTCATCCCTCGAGGAATCACGGATGGGACGCGCAGGAGCTGCCTCCATGCGCGGCCCTGCTGCTACCCTGGGCCCTCCCCAAGCAACTCCTGCTCCGCAGGGAAGAGCCAGGCCCAGGCGGAGGCAGAGCTGCGAGCCCGGCTCCTCAAGAGGCCCTCGGTCTAGACGGATTTTTACAAAGGGAGTCATGGAAGAAAAGCAGGCGACTTCTGCAGAGCTATTTTATATGGAACTATTAAAAAAATATATATTTTTTAAATATGAGCGGAAACGGTTAATGTCCCTCATAAGTTAGGAATGTTCCCACATCTCTTCCACATATTCTCTGGGACACATCATCCGAATGCATAACCTTTTCTGTTATCCTTTTTAAAACATCAATTTCTAAACTCAGTTTTCCAACCTCAAACCGATCCAACAAGTCATAAATTTCCAAGCTCAAAGATGCAAGAGGCCACCACCGCTTTAGGCCTTCCAGCTGCAAGAGTCCTTTAGCCAGTGGGGATGACGAGGACGTCCTGCTGTGACACGATACGTACACCCTGCTGCGGAGGTGCCTCCCTGCAGCCGTCACCACCGAGCCACCGCGGGACAACCCGGCGCGTCCAAGCCTTGCTCCTCCACCCGGGACACTCCTGAGCACATCTCAAAGCCAAAGGATAAACACAAACTGTGTGAGAAACAGGTGAGCACCACAGTGACCTGCCTCAAGCCGTCTGTGGTCGTGTGTTTTAACAGACATTAATCCCTCTCTGTAAACAGCTCAAGAGCTTCCACGGACAGCAGCTAAAACCCACCATCAAAAACAGCTCTCGGAGCAAGGCCTGGTGACTCAGGAGCTCTGATTCACCCACTTCCTCACCCCACTGCTGCAAGAGGCAAGTACACTGTGACATTCCTGCACACTGTGACATTTCTGCATACCATGACAGTCCTTGCACACCACGACGGTCCTTGCACACCGCCCGCCTCCCAGCACACCGATTTCACCGCCGCAACGGGCGTCCATTGGGTGGAGAGAGCCCAGCACTGCCCTAAGTTGCTCCACGAGGCCGCAGTGCTGCTGCCTCACCACGACCGGAGCAACACGCGAAGCTGCTGGGCGTCCGCGCTGCTTCCCGTGGCAAGCCTGCAGAAAACAGCAACAGCCCCGTAACGCCAAGGGCCCCGGGTAAAACCTGCGGCAAAAAGGGAGAGCGGAAGGCAAGTCGGGTAACTTGGGCCAGCGGTGAGAATGACCAAATTTACAATTAATTTGTAACTAATAAAAGAAAAACAATCACACATGACCTTTTTTTTTCCCCAGAAAAACTACAATTTTTTCATTTCAGAGTTTTAACCATCTCTTAACACCTGAGGGATAGCAGAACGTTTTGTCGGGTTTACAGCACTTTGCCACATGCTTTTTTGTAATTTCTTCCTAGGCAGCAGTATCAGAACCCACCAGGAGGCCGGGCTGGGCCGGACGAGCCCTGAAAGCGTCTTCCAGGGCTCCTCTCCGGGAGTGCAGCTTCCTGAAGCTATGATTAAGGGTACGCTGGTAGCGCTACATCACACTCTACGAGACAGCACTGCCACCGGGCAGAAGGGACCTATGTGAAACGCGGTCCCGCTGGCCACGCACACATCAGCGAGCGTGTCCAGCCCGGCTGGCCCGTGAGACCGGGCGCTACGTGAGCCGGGGAGCCCTGCGCTGCCGAGGGGGAGGCAACGCTCCCCGTCCAGCTTCGCTCAGGCCCGGGGGGCTCCCCCGGCCTCCTCTCTCCAGCTCCAGCTCTCTCTGTGGGTCCATCCCCTTGCTAGGCTGGCACAACCCTCCAGCCTAGCAGAGGGCTCTTCCTGCAGGGGCTGCGGTCCCTGCGAGCGTCCAGCACACGCAAAGCCACCCGGAGGAGAACCGCAGCGAGGGACCGGCTGAGCGCGCCGCAGGAGCGGAGGGAAGAGCAGGGGCTGCACGGCCTGGCAGAGCTAAAGCAGTCGAGCGGCGGGGAAGAAGAGCAGCGCTGTCTCTTGGCAGAGCCGGGGCAGGAAGCGGCCCGTGCTGACCGCGGAGCCGCAAACGCTCCCGCCGCGGCGGACGGGACACGCGAGCCCCTCTGCAGCGGCGCTGCCAGCACGACGGTCCCGGCCACCCGCAGGGGACCCCCGGCACGGACCCGGCTGCGCACCCGCGGGCACGGGGAAGCGACACGGGCACACGCGGGGGCCGAGCACCGAGGAGCGGGGCCCGGGGCGGAGGGGGCTCCGCGGGCGCTGCCGAGCGCGTACCGCCTCCTCCGCGGCGCCTCGGGGCCCCCTCGCAGCCCCTCGCGGCCTCCTCCTCGCGGGCGGCCCCCCGGCCCGGCCAGGCGCTCAGAGACCCGCAGCTCCTGCCCCCACCCCAGGGCCCCGCAGCCCCCCGGCCCGCCCCGAGCCCCGCCGCGAGGCCGCGCCGAGCACCTGAAGCGCGGCGAGTCCTTCAGACACTCCTCGAAGTCCACGGTCACCTTCATCCTCGCGGGGCGCGGCAGGGGCCGCCGCTGCTGCCGGGGAGCGCGGCGGGGCGAGCCGGAACCGCGGCCGGGGCGGGGCGAGGCGAGGCGGGCGGCGCGAGGCGGGGCTAGGCGGGGCCGGGGCGCATGGCGGCAGCGGCGGCACCGGAGCGGAGCGTGGAGCGGCCCCGGGCACCGGACGGCAGCGGCGGCTGCACCGAGCGTGAAGCCCCCTTCACTCCACCCGCGCCCGGCGCCGACTGACGCCTCAGCTGGCCAATGGGGAGCAAGGCACGGCGACAAGAACCAATGGGCCGGCGCTGTGGGCGGGGCTGCCTCAAAGCGGCTTGGACGGAAGGAGTGACAGCGACACCAGCCACTCACAGGACAGCCAGCGCCTTGGCCGACCGCCAAGCGCGAGGGGCGGGCACAGCGCTAAGACCGCCCAATAAAGAGCGCACCTCGCAGGAGGCAGCCAATGGCCTAGCGCGCAAGGAAGGCTGCCCCGCCCTGCGCCCGAGTGAGCGACAGCCGGGCCGACCAACGGAGCAAAGGCCGCTGGCAAAGCGCCAATCGGCAAGCTCCGTTGCCACGGCCACGCGGGAAGCCAATCCCAGGGCTCACAACCACGGAGGGGGCGGCCCCTGCGCTGCCATAGGCTGAGCCGCCTGTCGGTCGCGGCGCCGGCGCGCGGCTGTCGCGATAGGCGGCCCTGTCGCGATGGCCGGCGCCGCCGCTGTCTGTGCGGGGTGTTTATGCTCTGCGCGCCTCCGCCTTTCTCGAGCCTGGTAGGGAATAGTCAACACTATATATTTTATATATATATGTGTGTGTGTGTAAATATAGATATATAGATATAGATATCACCTGCACCCTCATGAGCAAATAACCTTTAACCTCTTAGGGGCATTTATAGAACTGCAAAAACGAGGGCGCAGAAGGGAGAGGGACCCCTCTTCCTCCCCCACACCCAGGGCAAGCCAGGAGGAAGGCCGCTCTCAGGGCCCTGCGGGAAGCCGCCCTCGGTGCCTCTCCCCGGGCTGTGGCTCCCAGGGCGCCACAGACACAATGAGCATCACGGTGGCAATTCTGCAGTTTTTACCATTTATTCCTGGCACGGCCAAGGCAGGAGTGCACAGGTGCCCGTTCAGCGTTTTGGAAGGGGGCAGGGGCAAGTTTTAAATCCGCGGTGAAGTTACGCCCCCACTCTCACCCTTATTTCGCAGCTTGGTTTGAAGTGCTAGACACTGGGAACGGTTCACACGCTCTTTAAACACCTACTACTTACCGGCGGCTCAGGGCTGCTTTTGAAGGACAGTCTTCCGCAGGCTCTTCCCTGTGGAAAGAACACCAGCATATGCTGGGGCTGGAGCAGCCTCTGCCCGAGAGCATCTTCTCAGCAGCAGAACCGCTGCCTGGCGGACTAGAGCAGGACCCAGCTACAACCAAGAGCTGCAGTGCGAGAAACAGCCCTAGCGAGCTCTGGCACCACTCACCATTCCCAGTGTAAAAATCACCAAGAGAAATCGCATCATCCCTCACCGCACGTGGCCCCACATCCTCCTCCAAGGGCTGCTCTACGAGCCTGGCTGCTTGTGCAGGGTCCCGTCACTGAAACAACTGCAGCTTTTCACTTTAGCTGGCTGAGGTTTGGGAGGCTTCTGTTCGGTTTAAGGTCTGTGAAACGTCAGAGCCAAGGTGGAATGTCCCTGACGTTTTCATGAGCTGTCTCTTCGCATAGAAAAAGTGGCAGGTTAAGAAATCTTTATATCGCGCAGGCTGCCTTTGCCTTGTGAAACCCCCTTTTCAATTTAAGTGTGATTTGGAGAGCCCAGCTCTTTGGGAAGACAGCTTCGCTTCCCTGGGAGGAGCTGCCATTAGGCACTTCTCGTTACTCAACGCAGGGGAGCAATTACTCAATGCTGACCATGTAGACAAGACAAGAGCCACCCTTTAATCCTAGAGCACACACAGAAACCACCCTGAGAGGCACCTCCTCCTCAACAGAGGTTCCCTCATCTCCCATCACGTGTCCATGGCCTTGCCAATGTGCAAAGCTGGAAAATGCAGAGCAAGCACCAACAGCTCCAGGGAAACTGTCACGAGACCTTCCTCCTTTGCAGTGATGTGTCAACTGCAATACGGGTTTAAACGCTCAGTTATCAGCCCACCTGCAAGTAGCATAAGAGTTTCCATTTTTCTCAAAGCTGTTTAAGTTGATCCATTCCATCTATTAGTGCCATAAGACAGTAGTGAAGGGAATGGTTTTGTTTACTTTGTGACACTTAATAATTATTTCAAACAAAGTTCATTTGTGAGACTATCAAAATAAATAACACAAAGCATAACAACCTGTTCTGGGAAAATATGCAATTTCAACACAAGGGCTAGAAATACATCTGATTTGTATTAACTGGGTACCGCTCAATGTGATGAGGTTAAAAAACATGACAGGTAACACCATTATGTATAAGGGATGGTGCAATTGGGAGCACACTGAAAATACTTCCTCAGAACTAAAATAAACCCATGTGAGAAGCCTCACAACTATTTTTCTGTGGGGCTAAATTTCCACATTATTAGAGGGAGAAAAAGCAGGGGAAAAGATTCTGTTTCCTCATTACACCACTTATTCCTCAGATGATTGAGCCTTTACCAAATGCACCATGATATTAAAATCCTAAAGAGAGAGAAGACATTTCTTTTGCCCCATTTAAAAGGGGGCTAAATTTAGTATTTGTAGACTACAAATAAGTGAAATGTATGCAGGTGTAAGAGGCTGGACGCAATCAAGTAATCAGCCTCTCAGCGAAATAACCCCACAGGTTCAGAAGCATCAGGTACATGAGGTTGCATTCCAGAGGAGCAAGGTGAAGCAGGAACAACATATTTGTTTTCACTACAAGTAAGTGGAAATGGCTATAAAAGCTTGAATAAAGCCCATAACTAAAAATCAATATATTCCATAGAAATTACCATGTTTGATACAGCAAAGGTACTCACTATTACTGATAGCAGCACCACACTGGATTGAATCAAGAGTTCAGCTCTTTCTTGTAAAAAAGATGCTCTTAGTTTCAATTGAGGTCTTTAGAAGCTAGACTAAATATCCCACTGCTGGCAATGCTGTCATCTGCTAAGGAGGGAACAGATTGAGCAAAGGCACACACCACTATGCCCAGCACAGCTCACAGACATCTCTGCCAATACATCTATTCTGATTAATTGCTCCAGCAATGCACTTCCACAGACTGCATATCCCGCTGCCTCGTTTATTGTCAACGTGCTCTGGGATTTCATGAAAGCTCACACCTGAGAACACAGATAACTGTAAAATAACTTTCATTCCTTTATTCAAACTTCACATATACAGTGGACAAAAAGACATTTTAAAATAGTTCCATATAATTATATGGATTTTTGCAACATATCAAAGTCAGATCAAAATTAAGATATACAATGTATTCCATAACCAAGCTAAAGCTTAAATGTATACTTCATTTGTGTGATAAAAACCAAGAACTATTTTGAATACTATAACATTCACCAGTCAAAATCCATTGAGTGGGAAGTTGTTTACAGTAATTTGGAGGTTCAAAAAAATCCCTCTTTACAGGGGCTATCCAACTACATTGTAAACAGCATTCGAATTAGGCAGCCTTCTGTCCTTCCAAAGAGCCTTCATTGCAAAAGCAGCTGCTGCAAGTTACATTAGATCCAGAAAAATTTAGATCAGTGGTTTTCAGCACAGCGGGTGTAAATCCCAAGAGGGTAGGTGACCATCAGCAGTTATCTTTATATAGAGCAAACAGAGCCTAAATCCATCCCATCTCTGTAGTGCCCACGTGGATTTCCTCCTAAAGGGTGAATACTTCAGGTGAATATTTACTCTTCATGCAACTGGAAGAGTCCAAAAGTTTGAGACGAGAGCAAGAAGAGTGACGCTTGATGTGGTTTGAGAAAGAAAAGCTGGGAGGACTTCCATATTCTCAAGATAAACCAAGAGAGCTCCAAAACAAGCCAGTCCCAATGGAAAAGATAGATGACAGTCAAATGCAAGGTTCAAGTCAGCGCATTTCCAGTGTAAAAACATCCTTCCACCAGAAGTTAGTACTGCCTTAGTCAGAAACTAGTAATTGATTCCAAACACAGCTCTTAAAAATAATAAAATTCTTCTTCTAGAGACTGGGAAGATACTGGTAATAACATACTGAAATCTAGATTAACAGGTCAGAATTCTACAAAAAAAGTTTTAAAACTTAAATAATCCCTTTTTAAACTGCTTAACACATCTGATAAATAGCTTGCATGTCAATCCCATGTATGCTGTACCGTTTGGCTCTTGAATTCCAAACCCGTTCATAGGAGACACCACACCTACAGCACTGTCCAATAAATAGTGAAAAAACCCACAAAGATACTGTCTGTGTTTCAAAGCATGAAGAGGAACAGTACATGACGCAAGATAATCAGCGTTACACATACAAGGAATGCCATTCTGGTCAAACAGATTATGAAGCAGTATTCCATGAAATACTAGGCACAAGAATAAATCAATTAGACAGATTTTTTTTTTCTGCCTAACAGACAAGTCTAAAATAAACATTCTTGGCAATACAACATTGTAACTGATATGCTTCTTGATATTTAAGAGCCATAATTGCAAAAATCATGAAGCAGTGTTTATATTTGTCTTTGACAAGCAGTTACAGTTCAGGACAGATTTCTTCTATGCTGTGTGCTCTACTTCCCAGCTGGTCACTAGTAGCATGTGCTGCATAAGAAAGATCACAAGAACAGATAACTATTCATGTCCATTGATTCATAAAAAATAACAACAAATAAAATCTGCTGAAGTCATCTTGGTTGCTCCACAGTAATACTTGCTTCTCGGAAGTACATCCCATTTTCACAGACTGTATAGGCATTTTGTCCAAAAGTGCAGAAACTTCCAGAATAGCCATTTCCCCCTCACATTCTGAAGAGGGGGCCAACACTGCACCCCAGCTCTGCGCACCACTGCAGCACCATCTAGCACCCACCTCTGGATTCAGAAGCCCAACCACTAGAGACACCAATGTGCACGGCTAACAGCAGAAGTTCCTGAAAACAAGTTCCTCACATCAATTTCAAACCTGGA
The DNA here is from genome assembly GCA_003342815.1 of Eudromia elegans. Taxonomy (NCBI): domain Eukaryota; kingdom Metazoa; phylum Chordata; class Aves; order Tinamiformes; family Tinamidae; genus Eudromia; species Eudromia elegans. The sequence goes on from PTEX01000205.1 coordinate 558,035, forward strand.
TGAGATACTTTAAACCAAAATAAACCAATAAATGGAGCAGTCTGTTGTGTTGTTCAAGAAATTATTAAAGTCACAGTTTTGGACCAAGGATCTTAGGTACTGCAAGGCAGAAGGCAATAAAGAGAAGGTTCAAAGCTTTTGTTATGAAAAAGCTAACTCTAGTTCTGCTTTAAAAGAGAACGATACTCAGTGGCATACAGCAAAGATCAGAAAAAGCCAAGTCCAGATGATCTTCCTTTCCAAGAAAACGCAAGTCAGGCTTGGGCATGAGTTAGACATAGTCACATGTCCAGTTTGGCAAGTGAATAGTGTAGCTGGCAAGCAGAACAGATCTGTGAATGCTCCTGGCCTTCTTGCATCATCTTTCTGATGATGCCAACTACGACTGAAGAAAACACAAAGCATCCGGTATCTAGCAGTGGCCAGAAGAGCACACCCAGGCAGCTGACAGCTAAGTTGATCACAGTATCTAAGCAGGGTTATCATAGCAATGTATAGCTCAACACCCCATAGCACAGGACAATAGTTTTACTGCTTGTCAATTGAATTGCTACAGCTCACACCCTTGGATCTTCTAAAGAAATAAGCTGTTGTAAATCAGAAGTAAAATCAAGTGTGTATTGAAGTCCTCATGCTTAAAAATCAACCTATATCAGGAATCTTTCCTTTACTGATCTCAAAGAGATTGTTTTAAAGGAAACATGTTTGTGGAAAGGGATGAAGGTCACTATTTTGTAGGCAAAGTCTGTCACATTGCTCATGGAGTCATAAACTGGGTGTAACCAGAGAAATTCCAAAGAAGCTGAAGGAAGCAATCCCAGTGCAGTATATTGCAACTCCAACATGGTACTTTTCCTCCAGAAAGTGTCACGGGTAGTTTCTATGTGCACAGATAAAGCACAGCTACTTGAAGCAGGGAAGGAATGACCCAGTCACTGAAAACACTTGCTAGTCCAGGATGGAAACAGGGGCAAAAACATACAAACAGTTCTCACCATTACTGACTGGACTGGCCATCTTCATTTCAATCAGCAAGAAATCTCAGTCTGTAATCAAGAAGGGCAACTCATATTAGCAGTCTTGGATGTACCTTCTTAAAAAGCTGTCCTAAGACATCAGCCTTTTTCTCACATAAACATAAAAAGGATTTGTAGAAACTGGGAGTCCTGATAGTTTTACTTAAACACACAAAACAGGCAGGATTAGAGTGTGAAAAGGAACATCTGGTAAGAGAAGCACAGAACCTTTGAGGTTCATGAACAAATTCCAAATGACAAGGGACTCTCAAACCACCTGAGTAACAATCGAGGGGATGGTAGAACACCAAACTCACAACCAAGACTACCAAGAAGCCATTCTTAGGTCCCATCTTCACCTGGAATAATCACCAGTACTATGAAAAAACACATTATTCCAGTGGAAGAAAGAGACCCGTTAACCTTGCATGCTAATTCTTACATAAATTTCTGCACAGCTTAAGACCTAATTAAAATGACTGGTAGCCACATCACCAGATGACTTCCATAACTTAAAAGAACTGAAGTCAAATGAAATAAATAAAATATAGATACAAAGCAACATGCAGAAAGAAGCATACATTTCCACCGCTGTTAAAAAGACATCAGAGCTGTTAGTTTAACAGACTGAAGCCCAAATAAGCCCTCACAGGTGTGATCTCCTGCATCACCAGATAACTTCACCCAATACACTGGGGCTAAAGCAAACTCATTCTCTGCCCTAAAAAATACATTAAAATACAATGATTTGCAGCTGAAGAGCTCTTTTGAAGAAGAGCCAGAGGAGAAATCTTTCCACACAGTTTCAGAATGATCGAAAAGCATCTCGATTTTTCACAGTCCTAGAGGGAGCAGCTTAGGAACAGGAATGTTAATAGTATTTTGATCTACTTCCACAAGGAAAGAAACCAAGTTGAAATAATCATTAAATTAAATTGCCTAGCATGGCCAAAACCACAAATTACCTAAGAATCCAAGAAAGTTTTAAAAGCAGCTATTCAAGGAGAGAAAAAAAAAAACCCTCTGTGGCTTACATTTATTCTTACATTTAACATTTATAAGAAAGGAGTCCTCAGAATAAAGATGACAGAATGATCACAAGAGATCATCTCCAAAAATGTTATTTCAGTAAAGTCTTGACATCACTTAAATAAGGCTTTATTTTTGAACACTTATCAGTCTCAAAGTAGGAGATTTTTAAAATGTGGGCAATGCTGAAAGACACGGAGATAGTGTTTAAGACAGTTTAGATTGGATTCCGCCCTTTTTTCATCAACCTAAACTTACAGAGTCAGCTGAAGGTCATTTAATTGATCGTCCATTACAAAAGTGAGACCGATATTTAAGCCTTTAAGAACTGATCAAGCACACTGACCAAAAATTAAGATTGTTTATGCAGATATTAGGATATAGTAAAGCACCAAACTTTGTTAAGCAGAGTGATACAAAACAAAAATGGAAAAATGAGAAGCCCATGAAGTTAATGGAAAGTGTTTCTGTAAGCCATGGAGTCAAGAAGAACCAGGTGGCGTTAATGGCTTGATAAACTAGCAGTTATTTATGGAGCTTATTAGCCATAAGCAGTCTAAGATTGATTATTACCATTGGTAGCTCAGAAGCTGTGTTATGAAGCAAGGTGGAATGGACTTCAACAACAAGGATGGATAATGCTGCAAAGAGGAGCCCTGTGTGCACTGGCAAGCAAAGCTGGGCAGAGAGGGACCTCCCTGTCTTATAGCAGCAGCAGAAAGCTGGCAGCTTTGAGCCACTCAGAAGGGCCATAAGGAGGCCTTCCCAAGAACTTCTAGTACAGAGCCATTATGTTATAAACTGCTATAGGATCAGTAATTCATCCATTAATCAACTAATGGGTCTCAGACACACATTAAATGACCTTTGAGCAATTATGAAGGAATTAGTCTCCTCATAATAAACAGTGGAACTAAGATGTGCAATCTAGCAAAACATTAGCAATCCAACTTTGCAAGTCACTACCGTATTGTGCAGAATTTAAATCAATTTTAAAAGAGTTCTTAGTACACACTGTTGCAATAAATAAACATATACCATTTTCAACCCATGCAGTATCTTTCCTAGTTGGACTAATGTCTCACATATTTGCCAAACAACAGATGAATGAGGCTTATAAACTTTAGATTCACTGACACTAGTCTCATGAGATGTCCACTTCTTAACAACAAGAGCTTGTTTCAAAGTGCTGTTCCGCACGGAGGTGGGAAGTAAGAAACCGTGGTTATTCACCAGAAGGCCATCACAAAAATCAGAGACTGATGTAGTCTACAGTTTTCACCCACAGAGAGATAGAAGAGAAGTTTTCAACCTCTAGCTATCAAATTAACATCAAGAGGCAACTCTGAAGTAGGTTCTAGGAAGATTTTCCAAGTGCAAGCCCCAGAACTTCTTACAGCAGTCAAGAGGGAGGGTGGGCTGCTTAGCCCATGCTATGAGGGAGAATGTTACTGCTTCAGGACAAGTGCATGCTGAAGTCCTAACAGCACAGTTTTAAGTTGCAGAAAGACAGACCAAAATTCTTTCTTAGAAAGACGAGGATCCCATTCTCAACAAGGAGGAAGCCATGATGCTAGTTTCCCACTGCTGACTACAGGAGGGTTTGGGAGCAGAACGGGAATACACCAGGCTCTTGCATGAGGCCAAAGCTTGAAGAAATCTGTACAGGACACACTCTCCCTAAAAATGACGCTGGCAGCTTCACTACCAGGCCTCAGTTATGCCATGCAAATAGTACTGGCCCCAAGCAGAGCTGTTTGCTCTTCTGTTATGACACAGACAGACACACAATCTAAAAGCATTAACATTAAGGGCTTTTAGAAGCATTCTACAGATGCTGCAAGACAGCACACAGGAGCACACGTTAAGCATTCCATACTCTCCATTCATTCTTTTATTTGAGTCTACTGATTTTCTAACAGCTAAGAGTACTACCAATACCTAAACATGCTTTTTGATTAATTAGCAGCTTACCATGTTCAGTTGCTTCTGTATTCATTGTTTCTACATCTGCATCATCACGCATTTCTTCATCCTCATCCTCCTCATCCTCACCATGTAGTTCTTTTGCAATGAGCTGCCTTGCCAGCTTGATATTTCGCCCTTCGTTGTAATGCATCTTTCTCTTCATTTCAAACTGTTTCTTCTTTTCTGTGGACAAAGAAATCTAAACATTAAACTGATATTTTCAGAGACACACAAACATCAACTACTTCCTAAGTCAGTTTCAAGACACTTTAAAAATACACTCTTTACGTCACCAAGCAACACTAGAATTCACAGTATGTTCTTCAAGAATTGAAATGTTCTATCAAACAGGTCTCTCTTGAACAGGCTAAAAGTTACTGGACTGGAATGGCTGGAGTACAATTAAAAACACATGCCTGCAAGCAAAAGGAAATTTGACCAAGAGAAGCAGCTAGGAATCATATAGGAAATTCCAAAGTTTAACAAGTCTTGTTTTAAGCAAATTTATAGGCATATTGAGACATCACTGGTAGACTAGAAAATGAACTTTTGCAATGTCCAACTTGCATCACTGACAACTGGCCTTGGGTATTTAGTCAGCAGTCACTTTCCAAACACAGAAGTAATCATTTTCCACTTTTACCATGGCTTGAAGTCTAACTTTGCTCCATATACCTCACATTCCCACAACAGGTGTAGCAGTAACTCTGCTTCTTGGCAGTCCTAACTGTTTCTGTCCTCTTCACCAGAATTGTAAGGTTACACATTCAAAGTTGATGAATGGCGTTAGGAAAGATGAGAAGTAACAGCTAGATAGTGCAAGCTGGAAACCTTAGAAGTTTTATTGTTTGACTGTATCCTCAAAATGTTCTATCCCAGGCTAAGCAGAATAGCATCTCTGTTGTAAATGCATGTGGCACTTTGCTTTAGACAATTTATAATTTTCTTGCTACACCTATCTCCCATCCAATTTGAAACTAAAATAAAACCGAAAAGCATCTATATATTTCTAACCAATTAGCAGTGCTTTATTTGCACAATATTCATTAAATTGCTAGTTCTACTTGAAATGCATCCTTGTTAAGGAATATTCCCTCATCTCCCAAACAAAGCCTCTCATATGAGAAGATGAGATTTCTTTAAAGGACTTTGCACATAAGGTTGTATACAAGGGGTCATCCAGTAGCATTAAGGTTCCTCTTTATATGCAAATCCCAAATCTAACAGTCCTGACTGTACAGAATATTCATTTCCTGTCTTTTACTTATTTGAAAGTACTTTTGTTTGAAAGGCCATATACATCTCCACTTCCAAATGACACCTTTCTACTATGCACACACACCCAACACACACTTATGCCTACCTCGTTCTTCAGGTGTTAATTCTTCATCCTCATCTTCATCCTCACTGCTTTCCTCCTGCCTTGCTAGGATCTTAGGTCCCTTACCTTCAGCTGCAGCTGCTAGTCTATGTAAAGCAAAAAGTAGAAAATGCTGAAGAAGAAAATTTTCACAATTTAAAACACCTTAAATTTCAGTATACTCATACAAACTGCTTTGTTCAATGTTTTTGCCATATTTCTGTGTACAAACATCCTGCAAGATATGACTTTCATTTCAGTGGCACTATTAGCACAGAAAACTACCTTAACTGCAGAGAGCAAAAATCCGACTTTTAAGAACAGCAATATCTTTCCAAATAGCAACCACTTCTGCAGAGATTAAATGATCTTAATGGTCAGTTTTCTATGTCAATACTTACTTTTTACTCAACACATCTGCTTTTAAGGGCTCATTTGTTTCAGTGTCACTCACTGCATCCTCATCATCTTCTCCTACCATACTGTAAAGGCAAACAAAGAGAGCAGCCTTAATCAGTAACTTGCTGCTCAAAATTTAACTGCTAAAACAATCAAAACCTTATAAAAAAATCAAAATTAAGAGACTCCTTTCTTACTTCAAGGGTTTTCTAAATCTCATTTAAATATGTATATAAATGATAGCTTTCTATATGTTCATATAAATGAAAGTTATGAACCGAAATACAATACAATTCAGGCTTATTTATTCTGTTAATAACCTAAAGCCTAATACACACAGATCTGACAAAACGCACTTACCTTTTTGGCAGCAGTGCTCAATGATAATTATAAGCCTGTATTTAACAACTTTGTAAGTCAATTGTGTTGCATATATCCTGTAGGATGGCACAGTCCATCAGTTACAGTCTTAATAAATATTGCCTCATCCAGAAGGCCATGTTCACTACAAACATACTACTGTATTGCTTAGCATCAAAGACTAAAGTTATTTAAGACAGCTGTTTTTTCAAGCCTACCTGTGATAAGGAGTACTTGGCTCATCTATTTTCATCAAGCCATAATCTTTGCCTGCTGGATGGTACGTAGCTATGATGTTCATTTCATCCCACTTCTGGGATTTTTTACTGAAATCAGAAATACAAGTTAATTTTCTCACACTCTAAAAAGCTTTTTCTTTTTTTTTTTTTTCTTTTTTTTTTTTTTTTTTCCAGTTTGACCATAAAAGAAAAGGGACATCTAGAGTATTACATACAACACAAAAGAAAATTGTTAAAGAAAAAAGCACAGAAATGGATTAGGATGAAATCTGTATACTGTACAGATAATCTATAATTGCATACGAATAAGTGAGCTCAATCACCTTACCACACACTAACCCATGCCAAACCCTCCTGTTTGAGGCGTCACATCTATTAAACCTTTTGTTCAATGTGCAACACAAGGATTACAAACAGAATGGACAAAACGTTAGCAGATTGTCTGCTCTGATACGTTTGGCAGGCTGGGGAGTCACAAGCTTGGGAATAACAAAGCAAGAACTCTAGGTCTAGAAATACCAACCGCTCATATCATCCACTTGGGCATCTAAACCCACTGATTAGAAATCTGCTCAAAGTTCATCTGTGGCTAACAGGAGATGATGATGTGGTTCCACGCAGAGTACCTGACAAATATCAACACTCACAGCAGCAGGACGGTGATATGCAGTCCCTATACAGAGGGAACACTTATTTAAGGGGAAATAAGACAGAGGAGAGAAATCCATAAGGCAGGCTTTCATGGTCACTGCACTTGCCCCAGAGTGCAGCTTTATGGGAGCACAAGTCAAAGCTTCTGCCTCACCGTGTGACCTGATCTCCTTGCCTCCTCTGCACCAGGAAACTAACTTAAGGGTCTCCTGCTCAGCTGAGCCCCTGAACTTGTTCACTGTCTGGCTGTATAAACAAAAAGGCAAATGAAACCCTGCAGCAAGCAACCTTTCTCTCCACCCTCCCTAAAATATATTTAAGAGTGATTTTCTGTCAATTTTAGATTCCTAAATTGGTTCACAGCAGAATCTGACAAGCACCCATATCTGTGCTAGGGAAGCAGCAAGGACAGAGCAAACATCATGGGCTACCTGCTTGTGCCTCCACATTAAAAAAGAACATATATATATAGTTCTCAAACAGAGAAAAGATTAGATTTTCTAGCCCAGGAGAAAAATACCAAACAACAATAACCAAATACTGGGAGTCAAATGACCTAAATAAGGGAACAGGAGAATAAGGACCTAAAAAAATCCCCATACAAGGAGGGACAGGAAACAGCTGTGAACTCAATCTTGTTTGATGTACTGCAGCAAGTTCTGAGACTGAACTTGAAGTGCACTCCACTTACAAAAGCCCCCAATTCCAACTAAAACTTGACTCTGCTTCTTCTCCAGCAGATGTGTGGGCCATAGTACAAGGGAAGTCTTCTCATACTCAACACGTTCTACTTAACACAGTTTGGTTCAAGCAGTCTAAGCTGTACCCTGAAAAAAGATCTTGAACAAAATCTGCGTATACATCTTCCTGAGCTCGGAATCAGGCTGCTCATGCACACGAGATGAGCAATGGCAGATAATCTCATTGCTCTGGTTGTCCGAGGAGGACAATTCACCACCATCATAGAGAAGAACAGCGTGTTGGAGCACAGACCTGGACTCTCTTCCGGCAGCAGGGGGAAAGAGCAAGACCAGCTCCTGGCCATCGGCAGCAAGAACAAAAGCACCCTAGATGGCATCGGCCCAGATGAGAGAAATACATTTGTTGTCTAGAGCTAATAGGGATGCTGAAATATATCCTTCCTGTGCTATCTTGGCCTGGTATCTTCACTGTCACAGAGCTAGCACAAACCTAGGCAGCTCCATCAGCCCTAACAGCAGAATTTGCTAAAGCAAATGGGAAGGGAAGGAAGCTGCTTCAGCCGCTGCATTCACCACTCAATACTTAGCAACAATAGCAACCTTAGAAACCTGGCAACCTTAGAAATCTTTCTGGCACACACTAGGCTTGAAATTAGACAGTCTACAGACTATAATTCAAGAGCTAATAAATACAAGATTGAAGATTTTAGTGGTTTGCATATTAACATACATTTACTTTAACTTACATACCAGCATTAAAAGCTTTGGCTAAGGAACAAATCCACTCAAAAAAAAAAAAGTTAAAAATTCAGCTAGGATTATCATTAGTGATAAACCTGTCATTTCACCCCTCGGTATAAAAAGTCTTCACATGAGGGTGACTAATCGCTCTAAAAAAACCCACACCTTCCTTGATTGTCTCTAATTTAGCATGCTTAGGCATGCCAGAGCAGCATAAAGTTAATGATACAAGCTTAGAATCATCACAGGAAAATGCTTCCTGACATTGCTTCAGACAGAGAAATATGAACTCTAATATTCCTTGATAAAATCACATTTGAAAAATGAAGTGTGACAGAAGTGCTCCTCTGCAGTGTGAGTTGTAAGTATTTAAGTGGCTATTTTGGGATCATGTCTTGGTGGGCCGCAGGCCTCTGCTAAGCAGCAGCCCCCGCTCGCTCCCACTGCGGCAGCCCCGTCTCTGCTGCCCTGCCAAACTGCTCGAGGAGTTGGGTTGAGCCACAGAGCACATACAAACACTCCATTACTCGAGCCATAAGGCCAGTAATGTCACACACTAAACATGCCACCAACGGGACTGCCACTGAATGACAACGTTGACTCTTAGGGTGCCACTCCTGTGGTGCTCCCAGGCTTTGCTCCTGCATCATGCCCGCATTAAAGAAGTTTTCCAAAGATTTTCACCACCACTAGCAAGAGTGCTGGTCAATAATGATGTAAACACAGGAGTTCTAGTGAACACAGTGCTTTAGGAGAAGGTCACTGGCACCATGAGCTCCTTCACTTACTGCTGTAAACTTCAGTATTAGGACTAAGCAGAGGCTGCTAATAGAAGTGCCCCTAGTAAACAGATGCTTTAGTTTCTAGGCAAATTTTTAATCTTTAAAAGAATGACAAACAGCAGCTGAGATCTTCTTTTAAATAACGATTTTGCTACAGTCAGAAATAACAGAGATTTAATCATGTTCCGCAGCTGGCAACCATAAATAACATCTGCATACAAGCTAGCTTCGAAAAACCTCTACTGACCTTTCCAGGAAAGCTTCCAACACAATCTGCCAGTTTTAGCCAATATCCTTCAGCTTGTGAGGCAGTTTCTGAATTAATGTAATAACACATTTACTGACTTGCACTGCTACACAGGAAATAGGAATGGGATTCCTGCCCATTTAACTGCATCCCAAGAAATTACTGCATGCTGTAACCAGCTATACTGCACACACAGCTCATTAGTTTGTGCTCTAAGTTATGGTCATTCTACAAGATGGCACAGATGGACTATACTACAGTTGACCACTATCAGCCATCAGGCTGTGGTTAGGTGTGGCAGTAAACACCTTATATGTTACATACTATTAAAACTAGAAAACAAAGATAAAATTTGTGCAACATATTGCTACTAAGATTTGCCTCCTGCAAAACACCCTCTCATTCCTTCATCTGCATTAACTTCTCCCTGGAAAGCAGGAGCTTTCAGTACAGGCAGCTCACAAATGAAACACTTCTAGTCCTAACTGCCAGGTGGGAAGTATATCCATGATGGAACTAGGCCAAGAGGAAAAGGAACACTACCACAATGAAGAAAATTTGCATGATTATTTATTATAGCTCTTCTGGCAAACTGAGCGAGGTCCTTAGGAATGTGGCATGAGGAACGTGTCAAGAGCAGCTTTATGAAGAGGGAGCTCAGGTCTAAGCAGGGTCCGTCCAGCACCCTGGAGCTGCACGAGGCAGCGCAGCACACACACCAGGGTAATGTTGGGACCAAGGCAGGAAGTTTTACTGGTCAAGGGCAGCTCCACAAGTGAGAATTCAGTTCACAAGCGTGAGATCTTTGGGGATGAACCCTGGAGAACTAAGAGCAGATCTCCCCTACGTTTCAGTCCCACAGAACTCTTCTCCCCACACCTTGGAGGAGCTAAGGTCCCCTACAGCGAAATGTACTTTCCCAAACAGCACCTTGTCTTGCTAGCAATTGCAAAATTTTCCCATTTGTGGAACACTCTTTTGGAAAAGAACTTTTAGAGGTAACTTTACTCCTGCTAGCACTCCACAAGTGGCCAAGAGCCACCGCAGCCCTTTCAGCTGGCCATGCTGTGCAGCCAGATCATGTTCTCGGCCACGCAGTCACGACCAGAGTAACTCTGTCCCCCTGTCCAGCAGCTGTGTCACAGGCACAGCCCATGCCATCCCCTACCCTCTACGCACCGACCCACGTTTCCAACCTCACCCTCCCACAGGCAGGCCCTCCGCATGCTCTCTCCACGCGCAGGGCATTTTCTCCCGAGGAGCTGCAGGCAGCGCAAACACGCGGGTCTCAGCATGGAGCGCGGGCTCGCAGGCAGCTCACCCAACAAACCGTGTCGGGCGCAGCCTCCTGCTGCCCAGAGCTCGGCGGGAGCTGACCCCAGGCTCCTGCCCCTCCTCCCCACGCACCGTACGGGGCTCGGCGGGGCCTCCCCAAGCAATGAGCCGCCCGCCCCCGGGAGCGGGGCCCGGCGCGGCCGCCACCCCGGCCCGGGCGCGGCCCTCACCCGTGCTCGTCCTCGTCGCGAGCCGGGCTAGGCCGCCGCGCCCCGGGGCCGCCCGTCGAGAGCGCGCCGCCGCCCTTCTTCAGGATGCCCTTGATGGGCCCGCGCGCCGCCGCTCCCGACGTGGAGGCGGCCGGCACCGAGGGCGCCTCCATGGCCGCCCGGCTGCGGCTCCGCGAGCGCCTCCAGGGCCGCCTCCCTCCGCCCCCGCCGCCCCGGCACCTGCGTCACAGCCGCCCTGCGTCACAGCCGCTCCACCCGCCGCCGCTGCCGCCGCTCCCCCAGGCGGCCGGCGGAGCGCGCAGCAATCCGCGCGCCGCGGCTGCTGTGCGCGTGCGCGGCCGCCCGCGCGGGGTGCAGGGCGGGGCTCGTGCACGCTCCCCGGTCACGCGCGCGCGGAGGCGTTTGCGCGCGCACCCGGGGCTGTCGCGCGCACGGGGCTCCCGCGCGCGCACACGGGGCGCCGGGACGCGCTGGGGCTGCGGGGTCCTAGCACGTGCGCGGCCCTCTCGCGCGGGGCTTGCTCCCTGCGCGTGGCTGTGGTGCCCTCGCACCGACACCCACAGGGCAGGACCCGGAGCGGCAGAAGCGCTCGGAGCTCTGCCGTGGGAGCGCTGCGGTCGTGCCGCTCACGGCGTGGGGCGCTCCCGTGCGGCAAGGGCTGCCCGGGGGTGCGGAACGGAACGCGGGAGCTGCTGCCCATGCGCTCGGGACGGGGCGGCCCCGAGTGCAGCCGGGCTGCGGCAGAGGGAGACCCAGACCCACAGCGGCACCGGGGAGCTGGCCCCAGCCCTGCATGTCACCCCAGCCCCACGCGTCGCCCCAGCCTCACCACCCTCCACCAGGCCCGGCCACCCCGCTCCACCACAAGGACCGGGGCAGGGACCAGCTGCCGCGAGGCACCCGCGTCCAGGAGGCTACAAACGTGCAGAAGCGGCGCCTTTGGTTTCATTTTTAATGAGCTGCGCGGGTGCTGCTGAAGCGGCAGGGTCGTGGGGCGCCTCGCGGTGCCGCCGGGGCACCGGAGCGGTGAGCGGCGTGGGGCAGAGCCGGGAGCGGGGGCAGCCCCGGAGCCCACGCCGTGCCCTGTGCATAGGACAGGGCAGGACAGGAGAGGAGAGCGAGTCTGGCGCCCTGCAGAGCGGAGCCTGCGGCCATGCCAAAGGCAGGAGAAGACACTTGGAGGCCCAGGGGGATGGAGCAGGGGGGAATTCCTGGACATTTTTAGGCTTCTCAGACTCCACGTGCAACGGGCCAGATGTGGATTTCAGCGAGAGGGCTTTGGGACGTGTCGGGAACACATCCCTGCCTCCCGGGTAGCGTGGTCGGAGGCCCCGCGGTGATCCCCCGGCTGCGGGAGAGGGAGAGCCGGGGCAGCAGGGCAGGCTGTGACCCAACAGGGCCACAAACATGAGAACCAGCGGAGGAAACGAGCCCCGGGTGAGCGGTGAGAGCCCCGGCCCCGCTTGAGGAGCAGCAGCAGCCGCTGCCGGGCTTCACAGGCTTCACCCCTTAGCCCTGAACCGGCCAGTTCCTCTGCAAAAGCCAGAGCGAGACGGGAGGGAGGAAGAGGAGCAGCGGGAGCGGCAGTCGGGGCTGGCACGCTACCGGGAGCAGGGGGCTGTGGCGCTGCTAACGGGGTCCTAGGGGAGCCTACGGAAAGCAGCAGTTTGTAGCTGGCGTGGAGCTGTCGCGGTTACATCTCGGGAGGGCAGTTAAGCTGGTCCGTGGGCATCATTTTGTCGGTGTCGATCTTGTAGGACTGGAGAAGGCTCTTCAGGTTGGTCACGGTCTCCGGGTGCATCTCAGGAGCTCTTGACAAAATCCAGGCGTAGTTGACGTGGAAGAGCCAGATAATGTTAGTGCAGGAGTAAACCAGCGAGTAGTTCTCGTAGTCGGTGGAGATGACCCAGTACGGGGCGGAAGGGGTGACTAGGAGGGAGAGGAGCATCGTTAAGGGACGCGGGCGACCGGCTCTGACGGCTCCGCGTCAGACTGCGGGGGCCGCGTCCCCTGGGCAGGGACGTGCCGGGGGGGGGGCTGCACTCAGGAAAACACGCCGGGGCTCCTCGCTGTGGCCAGAGGGACTCGGGGCTGCACGGATGTGGAGCCAGGCAGCAGAAAGCAGCATCCCACCTGGCTGATCCCACCAGGACAAGTGCCCTTCCCAGCCAGGCTGCTGTGCCTGAAGTAGCTGCTCTCGTGAGCGTCAGCTCCCGCAGCCTCAGACCGGCGGGCAGGAAGCAGAAGGGGGTGATGGGCACAGGGACTGGTGCCTGCTCCATTTGGGAAAGCCAGGCAGGGCCTTCCAGGGCTCGTGGCAAGGAGGGCACCGTCCCCGTGCGCTCTGCAGGGGACAGCAGTGTCTGTGCATGTCTCCTGCTCCACCTCTTCCCCAAATAACTCCTCTTGTGCCCCAGAGAGCTGGGGAAAAAGTGTGAGAAAGTAAGAAATAAAAGGGGGACAAGGGAGAGTCCAACTTCCACTTTTCCGAGCGTAGCAGTGGGCAGAGGACGGGGCTGTGCAACACGCCTGCAAAGCCCTGCTGCGGGACGTCGCTGGGGCTGAGCGGGGCAGCCCATGGGCAGAGGCAGCGAGGGCTGTGCGGGGCCGCCGGGCAGCCTCGGACGGCCCCGGCCGTGACGGGGCGGCAGCTCCGCTCCCCTGCCCCGCGTGGGGATGAGCGGACGGCCGCGCTCTGCTCGCTCGGGCCCCTGCTGCAGGCTGTGCCCAAGCAGCAGCGGCCACGCGGCTGCACCGCCCCCAGCCCAGAGCCAGCCCCCGGGCCATGGGGCTGCGGCGGAGCCCTGGCGCAGGGTCACCTCTTGCTGCACGCTCACACCAGAGAGCTGCACACTCACATCAGGGAGAGCAGCATACTCACACCAGGGAGAGCTGCACACTCTCATCTGGGAGCTGCACACTTACACCAGTTAAAGCTGACGCCCATCTTGGCTGGCTCCTTTACGTCCGCGTGCGTGATTTCTCCTTCGATTTCTTTAAATTTGCCATTAGGCCTAAGGAGAGAATGACAAGGAGGGAAATAAAATTAGGATAAGTTTGAAGCTGCATTCAGGCTTATATTTCCAGGAAATTCTCCCTCCTGAGACCTCCCTCTGCCAGGGGGTGGCTGAGAGCCGTCCCGGCTGAGCAGAGCTCACCAGAGCCCAGGGCACGAGCAGCACGGGCAGCCTGCAGAGCCCGTGTCCTGGTGGCTGGCAGCCCCGCCAGGCCCCATGACCCGCTTGGCGCGGTGCGGGGCAGGAGATGCCGCTGCAGGTCAAGCTGCCCCAGGGCTCCTCTGCAGGGCACGCGGCCCGGGCAGTGCTGATGGGGCAGCCGCGTTGGCGGCGCTCACACAGCGCGGGAGGCAGAGACGGGGCCGGGCGGCCGCGGCACAAAGAGCGGGGGCAGCTGTTGTTGCCGCAGAACAATGCGGCCAGGACATGCCAGGGCGCGCGGGGCACGGCGGCGTCCCTGTGCTCGCTGCCCTCATTCATCCCGCCGCCTGCGGCACCCCCCAGGGTTGCAGAGCTGCTGAGGGACCCGAGTACAATGACATCCGCAGCCGCCCGGGCACAAAGAGGGGATAGCGGGAATAACGAAGAGACAATTGGTGCATTCGCTCTGCTCCCTCGTCTAACCCGGCAGACACTTCTGCTACCCTTACGCTGCAGCTACTACCACAACGAGGCAAGGGTTTCAAAGAAGAGACTGTCAAACATTTGCTCAACTGAAAACGGCCCTTGTACCTCGTGTTGCCAGTGACTTTTCGTCAGGTGCTTTGGGCATTTTTACTCTGTGCAAGAGAGCAGTGCAGGGCAAGGGCACCTCTCAGCACCATGGGACATGCAAGGTGGCTGCCACCCAGTGAGTGGCCCCATAGCCCCATGCAACAGGACCCCGGACATCTGGCTGCCCATCCCCTGAGGATAGAAACCAGTCCATGAGCAAGACCCCCCTTGTCCTACACTTACCGCAGCTCCTTGTTGACCACTTTAAGCTTCCCGTTCTCATCCTGCATGTAGTGTGCCTGGATGCATCTTCCTTTCTCGAAATTTGACGGCAGCTTTTCGATCTCGTACCATTTTCCCATGTACTGACAAAAGAAGAGCGCGAGAGGACCCGGTGAGTGTGCAGAGCAGCCCGGCTGCAGGGGTGACGTGGGTTGAGCAGGCGAGCGGTGGCCAGCGACCACCTTCTCCAGCCTCGTGGGCCAGGCCGTGGGGTCTGGGTGCTTTGCACAGCGTGAGGCCGATGCCCTTGGGTTTCAAGACCCCCTCGCCCCCCACCCCGTGCCTGGCACAGTTTGTCTCCGTGCCGAGTATCACCGTAGCCTCGTTTGCTGCCCCACGGGAGCTCTCAAACCTCTTTGCACCTTGGCCATATCGAAGTTTTCTTGGACTGGTGGGTCTGGACAGGGTCCCATGTGAAACGTCTGCCCTTGTCCGAGGCCGATGAGACCGAGCAGCACCGGGAGCAGCACTGCTGTCCTCAACATGGTGGTGCCTGGATGCAAACAGTGAAACAGGCTTGGAATGGAGGAAAATATTAGAAATTGGGGCCTCCCTAGAACAAAGCTTGGTGTGACGTGGAAAAGAAAACATATCTTCTGCCACTGCTGCCCGTCAGGAGACACGGAAAAGGAGAAAAGGAATGTGGGGCAGACGGGGAAACAGCCCCGCTACCCCCTCCGCTGAAGACACTGCTCCAAATAGGCCGTAGCACAACAGCAGTGGACCCCACCGAGCAGAAGATGGAGCCTCCTCAGGAGCCAGCACCCAGCAAGACGCAGGGTCCCTGCACCTCCGAAGCACCCATGGAGTGTGCTGGGAAACAGGAACGACAGCAAAGGGGCTCCGCTCTACCAGCACAGGAACCAGCCGCGAGGCTGCCTCACGCCGTGGGGCAGGACAGGACCCGCTGCACTGCGCTGCTCTGCGATGCTCTGCCCAAAGCGCCTCCGCACAAGCGGCACTCGCCTTTGCCCCACGCTCAACAGCAAAGCCTCACCTCTGTCCCGCCTCGGGGCACGTCTGCCCCCCAAAGCGCGACGGCAGCGGCCGCTTTGTGCCGGAGCCTCTTGACTCGGGAGCGTACCTGAGGTGAGGAGCGTCCCCGGCGCTGGGCTCGGCCGCGGAGAGCAGGGCTGCGGGGAGCGGCTGTGCCGCCAGCTCGGCGCCTCCTGCCTTTATAAGCGCCCCGGGATCCTCCTTCCCCGGCAGCTGCACAAGCCACTCCTCGCTCCGAGACACGTGGCCACCGCTCCGCTCCGCAGCGGGCGCGAAGCTGCGCGTTGGTCACTCGCCCAGGCGGCCAGAGCACCCCGTGCTGCCCCGTGGTGCCCATGAAAGCCCCGCGCACCCACAGCCAGAGCTGGTGCAGGGGCTCAGGGGGAGCAGCGGGCCCCGGCACGTGCCCCCATGTCCAGGAGCTGCCGCAATGCCCGGGACACCACGTAACCACCCTGTGGCACAGAACCACCCTGGCCCCGGTGCCACCCGGCAGCTGCGCAGCCCCAGGACACAGGGCAGGACTCCCGGGCGCCACCGGCATCCCTGACTGGCACCGTGGATGTGAGGGGCCTGCTGGGGACGGGGCGCTGCAGTGCCCACGCAGGCACTGACCCACGTGGGCAGGGAAAGCACCTGGAGCAGGAGTGTTGTTTGGGTTTTAGGTGGTATTTGGAATAGTTACAATGATGGCCAGCAGCATCGGCACGGGGCTTCTTCAGCGCACGTCTCGAAGCCCTGGCTCATCCACGCCAGAGCGGCTGGAGCGCACAGGGAGTGCTCCGTTAAATAGCGGGCGGCACCAGCGCCTCGGCCTAGGAGCAGCGAGAACTTGTGGCACTTTTTCGTACAGATTTTCAAATCCCATCACAAGTGAAAGATGCAATTAACGCTGAGCTGAGCTGACAGCTCTTCCAACAGGTGCCCAGCAAACGAATTTGACAGCGGGGCAGTCACCTGTGAAAACAGCCGGTCCCGTAAGTTATGCAAGGAGGCTGGAGTAACAGAGAGGATGCGCTGCACATTTAATTACATTTTTTAAAATCTAATCTCTGTTCAGGCTTTCACTCTTTCCCTGCTTTTACCTGTTGCACCCCATGGCCTCCTTGTAGGTGCACAAACCTGCAACAAGGCAGGATCCCTTCAGATGTTGAAGGGGTTGGTATGTTGACCCCCTTGTTCTGCACCACCTCGTGCGCTATGAGCTTCATGTTACTGCAGGACTGATTCCACGTGGACGACTTCACGGCTCGCGGATTGGCCTTCACTCGCTCGTACGCCTGCACGGGGCACAGACGTGTCGTTACCCGCCAGTTATGTAACCGCTGCCGCTGTCCTGCAGCCAGCTGAGGAGCATCCCTGGCGGGAGGCCCATGCAGGATGCAAGGCAGGAGGCCAGGCTCAGCCCATGGAGGATCCAGGGCGGGAGGCCGGGCTCAGCCCGCAGAGCTGGCACCCCAAACCTGCCTGTGCAGAGCATGGCCTCGGTGCCAGCGCAGCCCCGGGCCTCTCCCAGGGCTCCTGGCGAGGGCTGCTCACTCCCTGTCCAGGGCCACGTTCCCGGGCTCAGCGTGACCGCAGCCAGAGGTACGGAGGCATCGACTGCTCCCACGTCAGAAGGGAGAAGACTCTTCTGCCTGTCCCCCTAGCCCAACCTCGGCCCAGAGCAGGGCTCTGTTCAACATGCTGCTCCTGAGCCGGCACCGGGACCGTGCTGGCGGGCCAGGCTGCCTTGAGCACTCCGGAGCAGGAGTAAGACCTGACCCCTACACTTGCACCTAATCGTGGGGTGGGGACAATGCAGCTCCATCTGCTAAGCAGTTCCTACCCTAGAGCGAAGGAGCGGAGCCACATGAAAGGGCAGGAAGCTGGGGCAGGAGGGGAAGCACAGGAAGGAGGGGAGCCAAGGCAGAACTGGGGCAAGAAGAACGCTGAATGCACTGTGAACATTTCATGCAAGAATGAAGCCTCCTGCTTGTTTTCTGGGTGAGGAGGCAGCTGCAATGCAAGCAGAGAGGGTACTTACACAGCACACGGAGGGTGGAGTGGTGCAATGGTATGGTGGGACAAGGCAGCACTGTCTACAAGGTGGCCATGGAGGAAATGTGGGGTGAGGCAGCACTGGCTACCCAGCTTATCTGGGGGAATGCATGGAAGTTGCGTGATGCCCATGGGCAAACGTGAGCATGGCCATGGGTCAGCTACCCAGAGACAAAGCCCCCAACAGGCCAAAGCAAATGGAGCTACCCAGGCCACTCACCCCCAGGCCCACCTCGTGGCACCACGTCCAGCCCAGCAGCTTCTCGTGTTCTGCAGACACCAGTTTCAGAGCTAAGGCTCGGCTGGCCCTGAGGAGAGGAGGGCACGGCCGTTAGGGCGGCTAGCAAAGAGAGCTCCATGGAGCTGCAGGCAAAATCCAGCCAGCAGAAAGCTGGGACAAAGCCATGCCGCCTACCCGAGTATGTGCCATCTCTGTCCACCCCCTAGGGCAGCAGTGAGTGCTCCCACGGCACACCTCAAGGGACCACGAGGCCGGGGCCGGTGCAGAGGAGGAGCTGCAGGTACGTGGGCTGAGCTGCTCTCCACGGGAAGCGCTGTCCCATCACGCTGCACCCTGCGACAGCCCGGCCCTGCCGCAGGCTGCAGCGCCGCAGGAAGCCAGAGCAGCACAAGGCTACGAGCAGCCTCCGAGGGCGGCACCTGCACCCTGAGGGCTTGACATTACGCCTAGGGTAGCCTCAAAACTGCCCACATTCTCCTGAGGCCCCGAGGCACCGTGGATAGGCCAGTGCTCTGGGCAGCGGCTGCCTGTGGGACAGGGCCAGCTGCAGCACGTCCAGCCCTGGGATGCAGCTGCCCTGGGCTCCTGCCTGTGCCCTGAGGCTGTTTCCATCCCCGGACCACCCTTTGGCCAGATTAGGGCACTGATGCTCCAACTGGGACACGTTGGCAAGATTCCTGCAGTGGTCACAGCTGGCAGGTCTCCTAACCACAGCAGCTAGCTCCAGGGCCTTTGTAAGCAAACTTGCCTAGAGTGTAATGTATTCACTCATTGCCAGCATTTTTAACCCAAATATTGTGTTCTCAGGAGATGCTCGAGTTATGCAGACACCGCAGATCACCCTGTGTCTCCCCCAGGCAGTTATGGGGGGAAGGAGCCCCTAGTTTTAGAGCAGGGCAGTTCTTGAGCTTTGGGGTTCGAGTTTAAAGTGAGCATCAGGAAGAGCTGCCCATGCAAACAGTGTCACTGACAATTCATCTGTGCATCAGGACAAGTCCCAGGGAAAGACACCTGGACCTGGGGCTCCTGCAAAGGGACTCCCAGCACCGGAGCAGGTCCAAAGACAGGGGTGCTCAGCCCTGGCAGCGCTGAGGGGCTCGGGCACCACAGTATAAGCAGCTTGTCTCCACATACAAGTTGCAGCTTGTAGGATCTGCCCAAAGCCCCATTTCCTTTCAGAGAGCAGAAGAACAAAACTGGACTTGTAGAAGAGTCGGAGAAAGGGAGGGAAGGGGGGGAATTTTCCTCCTTTTCTAGGAGTGGCACAAAGCGCTTTGAGACCTGTTCATGCAAAATGGTGCAAAATTACAGTTGTGACCTGCAGGGAAATAAACAAACCCTGGAAGCGTGAAATGGCCTGTGGGATGTGGGAACTCAGACCAGGGCAAATGCACAAAAGATGTTCAGGTGTGCAGATGATTCATAGATACACAAGTAGTGAGTAGCTCTCTACCTTGGAAACTATCCAATTATATATTCAAAATGTAGGCAACTAAACAGAGAGATTTAAGAACTTCTAAAACTATATATGTATAGTTATTATTTAAGGGACGAGCCCTCTAGTGCAGGAACAACAGCTGTTCTGGCTTGGCTCTGAGGAAGACTCTCCTACCTGGACCGCAGTGCTGTTGAGGTCTGAATGAGCAAATCCCTGGAGAGAGAAGCCCGAAGAGATCCCTACTTTTCTGAAAAGAGAAATAGAAAAAAAGGAGAGGAAAAAAAAAAAAAAGAGCAAAACAAGTCTCTGTTGAGAGAGAACTACACTGCAAGGACACATCTGAGCCAGAAACGAATCTTTGGCCCTGGAGTGCTTCAGCCCTGTGGACACGCTCACCACAAGAACTAGAGTCCAGACAGTGCACTCCATCCTGGCTCCTCAGCGTGTCCCAGACGTGTCCAACACCAAGGTCAGCCTTATGCTGCAGCAGTCAAGCTTTTGTTCCCATGTTGCTGCCGTGTTAGCACACAGGGCACAGCGGGTGCCGAGCAGAGCAGGCATGCGAGCAGCCTCGCCCCGCTCCTGCTGGCAGCGGCAGCAGCACCAGGGCAGCGGCAGCAGCAGCACCAGGGCAGCGGCAGCAGCACCAGGGCAGCAGCAGCAGCAGCAGCGCCAGGGCAGGCTGCACTCCCCAGCACGTGCAGCAGCAGGGGCTGTGTGTGCTCCAACACCCACTCCTGCCGGCTGAGCGCCTGCAACCCGGAGCCTGCGGAGGCTCCAGCCCCGGCCGAGCAGCTCCCTCTGGCGCTGCACGCCGGGGAGCTCCAGCTCTGCTCTCCACAGCGCTTCCCTCCCGTCCCTTGCCCTGGCGGGCCCTGATGCTGCTTACCACTTCGCTCTCCACCCCAGCTCTCGGGGGACAGCGCGCTCGTTCCCAAGCGGGCTCGCGAGGAGTCCCTGCAGCTTCCTTAAGCAGCCTCCAGCACACTGAAACACATCGGTCACCACTCATCAAACCGAGTGCTCCTCTGCACCCAGACCGCCTGTTCCCCTGGAGGAGGCGCAGTGATCAGCTCACAGCATCACCAGGCCTGCCAAATGGGTGGCCAAGCAAGACTGTTCAAAACCTATTTAGTTCAGGAGTGCATTAGGACAGCTACACTGTTGCATTTGCTATGACCTATATACAATTTATATTCCCCACGGTGTGTATTTATAATGTGCTTGTAATGACAGTTTGACTCACTGAGAAAGAAAACAGAATTGATTGCATGAAGAAACGAGGGAACATCTCACAGATTAGAGTACTGCCCCTATACAAGAGGAATAATCCATGTTCATCCCATGATCTGGGGTCCAGGAGCCAAGAAAACAGGTAGTGCAGCAGGGAGAGAGTTGGTGTTCAAACCTGCCCGTGGGATCAGGGCTGCCTGTCCGTGTGCTGCCGGGCAGAGGGGGGAGCCAGGAGACCGGTCCGCACGCGAGCACAGCACGTTCACATCACCCTTTTCTGCTCCCGTGGGCAGGGAGCATCGCTGTGCTGTGGCACTGCCAGGGCTTGGCGCTGCAAAGACATAGGGGAGCATCAGCTTGCGGATAATAACGCTGGGCTTTTATACAGCACTTAATGCTGAGCACGTCTGCGAGCGGAGCACAGAGCCCCTCAGGAAGGGGGATCAGCTCCGCGGAGTCCTCAGCAGGGAAATGGAGAGCAGCAGTGACATGTGAGACGGGCGGTGAGGTGAACTCGGGTCCGGTTCCCAAATCCTGCTGCGTGAGCAGTCCGGAGTTGGCCCTCAGGCTACTGGAGTTACCTCAGCCACAAGGCACCGAGTTCAGACATGGCTCCAGACGCTCCATATCCCCTCGCCCTCACTCCTCCTCCTCCTCCTCAGACAACTGCTGCACAAGGGAGCAGGCTCAGGCCCCTTGGTGCGTGAGCCGGGAACTGCGGCGCTCTACCCGGAGCCGAGGGTGGCATTGCAGTCCCCAGGGTGTCTGATGTTCTCCACAGAGGCTGCGTGACAGGCCTTGGGGACACCCTTCAGGCCCTGCCCCAGCTGCCAGGGACACTGCATCCCGCCAGCTCTGGGGTCTGTCCCTGAGCAGACCCACAGCCCTTCCCGCCCCATGGAGAGGCTGGTGCCGGCTGGCTCAGGGCGCCCCTGGACTCCCAGCCATGCTGCAGCTGGAGCCCCTGCAGCCCCGCAGGAGGGAAAAGCTCCACCGCAGAGGTCACTTGGGGTCTTCACCCGGACAACTGTCAATGCCACAAACAGCCGGAGGATGTCGTCGGTGCCCTCAAAGATGTGGAAAATCCTCGAGTCCCTCAAGATCTTCTCAATGCCCGCCTCCTGCAACAAGGGGGACGCTGCAGCCAAGCAGGATCTGCCAGGCGCCCAGGGCATGGCAAGGCATGCACACAGAGCACCAGGCACTGCTGACCATGGGGCTTCACCTGGGTCCTTCGCCCTCCCCTCCCTGGCTGTCAGGGCACGTTCCTTTACCTGCACATATCCCGTTCCTCCAAGGACCTGGATGACCTCATCTGTGACATGCCAGGCCACTTCCTAGGGATAAACACGCCAGGAACATTTCCCACGGGAGCGCAACCCCTGGGAGCCTTCACCCCACAGGCTCTGCTCTTGCACCCCTCCTTGCACCCCAGCCGCCTGCACTCCTGCTAGGCAGATGTGTGAGGTGATCCTGGACTAGTATTACGTTACTAGCAGCAAGCAGTCAGCCCAGACCAGGCAAATAAAGGCCTCTGGCTGCATTTGCACCCAGGCTGGGCCATGGCCATTAGCACAAAGAGCAGCAGAGCCGAAGTCCAGCGCCGCATGCAGGGAGCAGCAAGGTTGGTCAAGAAGAGCTGACCCCAGCCCTCAGCATCACACCCCCAACCAAGGGACTCTCTAGGCCTCACACAGAGAGACCAGGCGAGAGGAGATGCTGAACCTATGAGAGGACCCTTCCCTGGGGCAAACAGCCACGGCCAGACCCTGGAGCTCATCCCTCCACCACGAGGGGTGGCAGCAGAAAGCAGTGCTCAGGCCCTGCCATGGGAGACGTGGACGTGTAGTAACTAAAAACACTCACCAAAGCAAAGGTCTTGCTGACGGCAGCCTCCAGCTTGTAGTCAGACACCTTCATGTCCACGTTGGCACTCAGTACGCAGGACATGGATGGCAGAGGAGCTGCTGGTGAGGCCACGCGTCCCCCGGCAAGGCAGAGCGCAGTGGCACCGGCTTCTGCTAATCGGGGAGTCAACGCGCTCCTCACCTCGGTGACATCGTGCGGCACGGCCACCCGGGCAACGTTCTCCTGAACAGCCCCGTAGTCGCTAATCTTGTCTGCAGACTGCGTGCGGTTCGCGCCAGGTCTGCCTAGCGCTGCACCAGAGCACGTTATCACCGCGAGAGGGGGAGGCGGGTGAGACACGGGGCTCCCTGGAAAGGGAGCTCTGTCAGGAGGCAGCGGCAGAGCTGCCCCTCCACTTCCACCTGAACCGACGCAGTGAGTGCTGCGCCCATTAACAGGGCTTAGGAGCAACCCGCTCTTTCCCTCCTGGAGCTTGCAAATCCCACCCTGCTGCTTTTTCTGCACTCCAAGGGTTCCATCTTTTCAGTTCAGATCACCAAAGGAGGTGCTTTGGAGGGGCTCAGGCAGGAGGTCCCACACTCACAAGTTAAACTGAGGCTGGGAAACACCCAACAGACTCTCCCATTAGGACAGCCCGTCACTTCCAGCCATCACTGCTGAACCCCCTAACCACACACCATACGGGAGAGGGGATTTTTAAGCATCTCTGTTCTGAAGGACCAAGCCACACGGCTCCACACGGCCCTCAGACCGTAAGGACACAGGCATATGTGTTTGGCTGTGCCCATGAATAGCTGCTCTGAGGCCACCGCATCCCGGCGCACATGCCTGGTGCTGAAACACTGGCCCGAGTGTTTTCCAGAGTGCAGTTTACATTAAACAAGAAATAAACAACAAATTCAGTAGTCAATGCCCTGACTTTGTTTCAATACATAGTTACACTATGAGGTGGCACAGAGATGCCATTCATGCGAGTTTGAATCAAACAAGTTAGGAGATTTGTCAGAAATACTGGTTTAGGCAGTGTTAAAGATGCTTTTATCTATGCTTCGCTCTCTAGGGATATTAGCCAAGCATCTATTTCAGGGTAAAGAGGCTCGGGGTGAGACAACAGACACTTTATTCTATTAGCTTAAATGTTTCTGCAAACACATTTGTGGCTGTCATGCTGTGCATGCCCAGCCGTAATTATTCTTGCACAACATTTGTCACCCGTGGAATACAGCAGTTTTAAGAGTGTCATGGGAACTCCCTCGGGGTGGGAGCCTGGGGCTGATGTGGAGCCTACAAGTGCCCGGGTGCAGACAGAGATGGCGGGGAGCTCCTGGTCCCCAGCAGAGCGTGCCAGAACCGGGCGCAGGGCCAGGACGTGCCACATTGCCAGCCCTGCCTCCTGGGTATTCACAAGCCATCTTCCTGCTCCTGATACCTGCAGGTAGCCACGGCCGTCCCCACAGCTTGCAGGAACCAGGCATTCCACATGTGAGCGTGGAGAAGTGCCATAGGAGTGAAACCCGGGTTAAGAGGAGCTTTACAGGGCACAGACACAGTCTTAGGGCCTCGCTTGTCAGTGAAGATTGCAGCAAGAAAACGTGCAGAAGGTGCGTGAGGCTGGGGCTTGGGGCAGAGGCTGAGAGCACCCGCGGGAGCGGAGGATGGAGAAACGTCTCCTGTGTGCACACAGGCTCTGGCAGTAAACCCCCATGTGAGCAAAAGCAGCTGCCAGCAGCATCTCCAACGGGTGCCGACCCCAAGAAAACGATGGGGCTGGCGGAGCGCCGCGCCGCCTGACGACAGCCCCACACCGAGCCAGGCGGCCGCGCTGCCGAACCTTCTTCAAGCGGGTTCTACCTCACGGCTTTGGCGATCACTCCTTGCACGGCCCCAGCCAGGGTAGACACCATCCTGAAATGGAGATGTTATTCAGTATCTTCATCGCCACCTTGAAGCCTTTCCCGAGGCCTCCCAGCGGATTTTCCGCAGGCACTTCTACGTTATCAAAGCGACACTCAGCTGTATTGGAGCAGAACAGGACTGCTCCAAACACCCACTGGGTGTCCCCAGCGGGACGCTGGCATAGCCACGCTCCTCCCCGTGACCGAGCTGCGTGGCCTTAGCAAGGGGCATTCCCTATCCTCATTTCCTCCCTGTTTTAGTCATGCTCCTTGGAGCAAACAGCTGCAGTGTGCAAGGGTTGGGGTTAAATACCATTAGGAGCAGCAGGGGAATGTGCTCTGCTGGGCACACAATGGTTGAGCACCTCTGAGCCGCTGGAAATCAGGCAAGAAATGCAAAGGCACGAGGTGCGGGCAGTCTGCTGACCCATTGTCATAGTAACTCCGGTTAAAGTCTCACCAGGAAAACGGCTTCTCACACAGCATTTCACCCCCAAGGTGCCAAGCACCATGAGCAGCCCGTGACAGCACGATCGCTCCATCAGGACAGCCCGAACGATATGCAGCGACGGGCGACGCAGAGCTTCCCCCGAGGCACGGTTCAAGGCCACGGACACATACTTGTTGAGTGATGGTTAACTTCAGCGCAGCCAGGGCCAAGGCAGCGGGCAGTGCCAACGTCTGCCTGCAGCGCGGGCGTCTCCCTCCCCACGGCTATAGAAGTTCAGGGAACTTTATAACTCTTCTTTAGCAGCCATCACAGGGACATCGATGCCATTTCTTGTTCTACCATAAGAGAGTAATCCAACCTATGGAAATGCAGAGTGCCAGCGGCTATTCTGACAGCAGTTACAGGAACAAAACGAGCCAAATAGCATCGCACGGTGATGCCTATGCCTGGCTTTTTGTGCTCTCCAACATGGACGGGGCAGTGACACGGAGGCTTGGCTGGCACGGGCAGACTGATTTGCTCAGGACATTCAGCAAGCTGGTGTCAGCAACAGGATCAGAACTGCTGGATCTCAGGCCTTGACCCAGGTCTTTACATCATGCTGTTGACCCAGACCAGCTCTCACCTGGTTACTCCCCTGAACACTCGCTCCACGATGAAAGCAGAAATTCTTTCTTTCGTTTCACCTGTTCCTACTTTAATTGTGTCTTGGCAACTACAGTGAAGAGGTCGGCTACCGCCCGGTACTGCAACACCGAGCAGACAACGAAGCAGGGAGCGTTTTCTCCGCGCAGCCCACACATCATTGCTTTGGTTCTCTGCTCTCTTTTCCATGGATTTTGTGATTCCATGGCCTGCATGTGCATCATGCAGGATTGTTTCATGAGGGATAACTGCAACAAAAACAACTATTCCCTATACAGCTGACAACGCCCTCCGAAGTGGCCTTACGGAGAGGCAGACGCTGCCCAGCCTGGGCTCTGGGGCAGGACCCTTAGCCGAGGACGAGGACACGCCCGTCCCAGGCCTCACCTGATCCAGATGTTGCCATCTGCACACACGCGTGCAATAGGTGCAGCTGTGTACATGTCTGTGTGTGTCTGTGCCTGTACATATGGATACCTGTGCACACACCCCTGTGCACGTATGGGCACGGGTACATGTGCAGGTGTGTCTGAGCATCAGGATATTTTCAGATCCCTACAGAAACAGGGGCTGCCACTGACTTCTCAGAAGCGGGTGCAGGGATCGAGCACAGCTTGCAGGGACCGCGTTTCCTCCTCCGTAAGGGCTGAAGGAGGATGGCCTCATTAGCAAGATATCCTGCAGCCTCGTTACCTTATCCAGCACTTGCCCTTGCCAAGCGGGGGGGAGAACACGTGCTCGATGGTGAGTCAGCAGCGCAGCCAGCGCAGCCCTACGCCTCGGCCGCCGCCTCGGGGCCGCTGCCAACCGCATGGCACGCCTCACCCGCTGCCTGGGGACGGCCGCTCTCCCGGGGCAGCCTGGCCGTGCGCCCAGCACCACCCGGCAGCCCCGCACCCGGCCCGCTGCACGACCACCAAGGCCAGCGGCACACTAGGGCGAGCGGCACCAGCGCTCCAACGTGA
Source organism: Eudromia elegans (assembly GCA_003342815.1). Classification (NCBI taxonomy): domain Eukaryota; kingdom Metazoa; phylum Chordata; class Aves; order Tinamiformes; family Tinamidae; genus Eudromia; species Eudromia elegans. The sequence goes on from PTEX01000205.1 coordinate 584,819, forward strand.
CCCCCGACGGGAAAGGGGAGACGTCGGCAGGCACGAGCTGCCCGTTGATGATGGTTCTGACAAAGGAGGGGGATTCCTGGGAAAGAGGTGGTGATGAGGCCATGGCAGAGGTGTGCCCCAGCAGAGGGGACGCCTGAGGGCAGGAGCCCGCAGCGCGGGACAGCGCAGGGAGCAGCTGCAGAGCCCTGGCGGGTGGCCCCACAGCACGCGGCGCGGCAGGGGACACTGAGGATGCGGCTGCCCGCCGTCCCCAGGGAGCAGTTCCGCGTGTCCCTGGGTGCCCCCTCCTGTTCCCAGAATTGCCCGTCAGCTGCTCTGACGACACCCTGCTCCCGGCGCGCCGGGCGTCAAGGACAGACGGGGACACGGCAGAGGCAGACTCCCCTGTGCCGGGTGACGCAGCACGGCACATGGCACGGCCCTGCCGCCGCCCCCCAGCCTCAGCTGCTGCACCCGGCTCGCAGCCAGTCCCCAGGACCGCACACGGCTCCGCCGCCAGCCCCATCTCCTGTGCCCAGACACCTCTGTGCGTCCCGCCCCTCCGGCGCTCCCAGCATTTGCGGACACCGAGGTTCTTCCAGCAAGTTCCCACAGGGCGGCAGGGGTATCGAGGCGGCCGCTCACGTGGGGAGGCTGCAGAGCTGCTGGAACCCTGCGGAGCCTCCGTGCACTGCGATGCCACAGGCCACATCGTTGCCAGCCCTTGGGTGGCACTGGTGGAAGCCAGAGAACAACGCCGGAGCAGGGCAAGGAAGCGGCTGTGTTGGACACCCAGCCCAGGCCAACTCGACCTCTAGATCATGCCATGAAGAGGCAGTTCATTAATATCAAGATGCTGCAAGAGAAGGAACTGCACACGCATGGGAGCACGAAGGAGACCCGCACACAAGCCTGCACAGCAGCCTCGTGCCTCCCAACACACTGCCGACAGGGAAACTTATTTCACATCAGTGTCTATAGGTGAAGACACAGCCCTTACCTTCCTGAACAAGCGACTGGGGATGATCACAAAATGGCTGCGTCCCTGTGGCTTTTCCAGCACTGCTGAGAACAAACCACTGTACCTGGCTCCAGGCCAACCCCGGAGGTGGGGCTGGCTCGGTTATAAATTTTCACATTATTTGCAGCTCTCTTCAATTCCGGGTGCCTGCTTGCTAGCTGAGAGACTTGCTGGTGTTGCTTTGGGTTTGTTTCTAGTGCACTTCTCAGCTTTGTTGTTGCAAAACAGCAGCTGAAAGGATTTCTGTTCACACATCACGGCATTCAGGTCGGGATCTCCAAGCTGCAGAGACAAAACCATCCCGTGCTTCCAAAGTCCTCAAGCTTCTAAGATGTTAAATGAGACTCGTGTTTCGAGGTGAAATGTTAAATGAGACTCGTGTTTCGAGGTGCACTGGGCGGCAGCACTGCAGAGCTGGGTCCCGAGCTGGCCGGCCCACCTGGCACAAGCAAGGGACGTGAAGGCGCCAGCTCCCCTGCGCTCCCCGCGGAGCTGCTGGGCCAGCACCTCTCTGTACCAGGCAGAGCCTCAGCACTGCTTTGGGCCTCCTGGGCCCGTCACGGAGATCTTTAGCACAGCTTCCTAATTTGGCATGTTTAGCACCATTACAACTTTTTTACTTCTTCAGTTGATAATGCTGATATTTCTCTTTGGTATCTTTGGCCATCACTTGGGAGCATATGGAGACATTCTGATTAGCAGCATTATCTAAGAGAAGTCGCATCTTACTGCCTGCAGACGCTTCTCCAAACACTGCTTTCTCCCTGGACAGCAGTATTTCCCATTGTATTACACATTCCCACTTGGCATAGTATCCTTACTGACCAGCTCTGCAACTGCTTAAGCTCTTCAGCTTCAGGAGAACAACAGTCCTAGGATTTTAGCCACTCATGACAGTGGCAAAGCCATGCAAAGCCCAGAGGAGGGAGCAACCCTCCTCACCACCCGTGCAGTTCATTGTACAGATCACTGCATGCAAGACCATCCATGAGACACCTCCACAGCAATGCCCATGCTCCTGTCTCTGACACACCACCCACCTGACACAAACTTCCTCTGCAGCTCCTGCCCCTTCACCTTCTGTTTCCTCTTCGCTTTTTGAGACCATCTTCACTCCCTTCACCTGCATTAAGTATTTCGCCTTCTAAATTCCCCCTCCATTTGCAGTCAGTGGTGTTTTCCTGTTGAGACTAAGTCAAGAACACAGGTGCCAGCAGGTAGGGACACACTGGGACTTAGCAGGACAGAGGGAACCCGCCACTATTTGTGGGACACAGATGGCCCCTGGAGCCTGCCCAGGTGGCCCTTGCTCGCCTCCCGACCCGAGGTCACACAAATTAATGAGCGTGTAATGAGGTCAAAAGACCTAGGAGTGCCATGACCTGAAGGAAGCAATTCTTGACATAAACCTTGCTTTTTTTCTTTATGGTTCAATACCACAGCATTGCAGAAACTGAAAGAGCAGGAGACAGAGATTACCCTGGAATCCTCTGGATAACAGGCTTTCCAAGCACCATGGCATCTCCAGCGAGTCAAATTTTTTTCTTCCACGTCAGTTCTTCCTCATGCATACAGCAGATTTTTGAGATGATTACTCTGTCTACACCATTACTTCAGAAAGACAAACATGAGTTATTAAATTCTCACAATCTTTTTAACCTACCAATTCAAATTCAGCTATTAAAGTCTTAATAGGAAACTATTTTTAAATAGGAAAACATAAAATAACCAAATTAAGAGGCAGTGTATATAAGGAATAAAAACATAACAACAACAACAAAAAAACACCTCATCTTCTCCTGCACAGGGCTCTCCCTCACCTCTCTCCTGCAGCCCCACAAAATCAAACCCCAATTTTCACAGAACACTGAAGAGCTATTGGAAATACAAGATAGAAATCAACCTCCTCAGTCATCTGGACTTTCCTTTGCTGCCCAGGGTTTATGAACACCTACACTGTACACAAACATTTGATACTTGCTCTACCAGCACCAGTCTGCACCTCTCACCACTGAGCGTCATCCCAGAACACGTAGGGGAGGGATCTTCTGCTCATCACTTCTTCAGTACAAAGCAACTTGCAGAAAAGAGTTGGACTGAAGACCTAAGTACTCACCTTGGACATCAGCTTCAATATCCTTTGCTGATACAATATCAGCAAGGAAATCCATGGATTTGGCTCCACATGAACACCTGAGGAACTCCCTTGCCCTCTCTCTCCCTCGGTTCTTGTCCTAAATATGCAACTATCGTCCCCTCCTTTTTCAGTCAAAGCTATTTGCACTCATGAGTGCCCCAAAAGAGCCAGCACAAACCAGCTCAGGTCACTCATATCACTGGTGCTAAGCACAATGAGTTAACCTGCTGTCACACACATGAACCATCTCTCACTTGAGGGCTAGCTAGCTAGCTCTGCAGAGCCTGGGCCATTCTACTCTAGGCTGTTCTCACCACATGCAGAGCCCACCCAACACTCCTTAATCTCTGAGGTCAATTAATTCTGAAAAACACACCAGTGTAGAAATAAGCACTGGAAACAGGGATGCATGCTTGACAAATCTCAGTTTATTTTTCTCTCTGTGCAAATTGGTGCTTCTTAACATTACTCACATTTTATGGTGCAGGGGACAGAAGTGACTACAACATTGTCCAAACAAGCTGCAGTTCAGTAGGAACGGGGGATCATTCTGAGTCCCGGATCCCAGACAATCTCTCAGTGTTGACGATCTGCAATAAAGAACTGCACAGCCCGCATCTGTAGGGTTGTTTGTAGCACAGGCCATCTCCACAGCACCTCCAAGGGAAGCCTGTTTTCCTCTCCAGGCATCACTGCACTCACAGCTGCATCCAGATGCTAGGCAGTGACAGTAGCACTTAAAAAGTGTGTAAGGCAATTTCACTTTAGAGCTGAGATGATTAAAGAACAAATGATAAGATCTTTCAAGGCACTTAATATCATGTAGGATGAGGTCTCAACAAGGTTTAGCAGTAGAATGGGAAGTTGGTCCTAGAGTTCTCATGCCCTAGAATAAGAGGGTAGCTTCCTGGCCCAGCCAGCAGTGCCTGAAGTCACTGTGCAGCCATCAACACTTGGAAAGAGGAGAGAGGATGTGAAGCCAGGCAGTCCCAGCACTTGGTAAAATGATTGAAAAACCTGGTGATGACCAATAGGAGACCCTTGGGGATAGGGTGTGCAAAACAGCTCATATCAGTAACTACAGTTGTCAGGAAACTCTGTGAGGAGGCAATCACCTGTGACATGGAAATTTCATTGTGCGCTATTAAACAAAAAGGAAAAGGAGGCACTTAAAGCACCCACCCAGAGCACACAGCCACACTGCACTGGCTGCACAGTGCCTGCTGCTGTTCAAACTCATGAAACCAAAAGCATGATCTGGGCACCCAAAAGCAGCTCCCTCTGCAGTTGCTGACTTGCTGGCTCAGGTCACAGTGCGGGGAGGGAAGAGCCCTTCCCTGCAGGACACCCATCACCAACCCGCAGACCGAGGTGAGGAGGCTGTTTAGAGGCAATGTCGCTGCTTTCTTAGAAAGAGCGGACAAAAGCAGCCAGCCTTGCTAGCAGCACCAGGAGAACAAAGGAAGGCTGTAACTGACCCATTTTCCATCAAATGGAAACTGCTTTTGCTTCCCGTTTTAGCTTCTCCCTTCGATACATCTCTTAGCAACAGCTCTGCTGTGCCCTCACAAGCCTCTCCTTGGAAGGAAAAGCAAGAGCCCATTAATGAGCGAATTTATCACTGGGGAGATGACCTAATTAATGTGTGACCAGCCACATATTTGACCCATTCTGTTAACCTTCCGCCACAATCAAAAGGAAAACACCTTTCAACTTTAATCAGAGCATCAGGGAAAACAAGAACAAGGAGCCAGAAATGCCCTGCCTTGATCTGTATCCCACAATATGAGACTTGAAGCCATACCCAGAGTGCAAACACAAGCACCTACAGGTGTATGAGCCCTGGGTGCGGAGCAGCCGTGATGGAGCGAGCTCTCATCGTGTGTGTGAGCGCTGGGAGGACGCTGGAAGGATGCCCCTTCACAGGGTGGCTCCGGGAACGTAGAGCCAGTCGGCGAGGGCCGTGGGCAGGTGCGTCATGGCCTGCAGCCTCACCCACCAGTAGGTCTCCATGGGGTTGTAGCGGTTGTTGGGGCGCGCAGAAGTGAGCGCATCAGTGATGTCGTTCAAGACCAGAGACATGTCCTTCAGGCCGCTGGTAACGAAGGACTTCATGAGGGCCACGTGGCGAGCGAAATATGGGCGGCCGTAGTCCTCCCGCACCACGTCGCTGGCCCCGTCCCACAGCACCTCGGCCTCCGCCTCGATGCTCTCCGCTGTCAGGATGCCCGTTGCCGCCACGAAGTTGCTGGGCTCGACGACGATGACTCTGACGCCCCAGCGGTACATCTCCTGCCGGAGGCAGTTGGAGAAGGCCTCGACCCCGAACTTGGAAATGCAGTAGCAGGAGCGAGACGGACTTGCCATCCGCCCCAGCATGCTGGTGATATTCACCACGCGGCCTGCGGAGGGAAGAGCAGGGGAGAATCAGCTGGCTGCCCTCAGCTAGGAGGTCAGGACTGGCTGCAGGGGAGTCAGCCAAAATGTCCTACTAAAAACTGTTTTGTTGGATGATGCCAATTTGTAAAATCTGAATCTTCTGGGGGTGTCCAAATCCCCTCTCAAAGAACCCCTATGTCCTGATTCAAGCAAGCCTGTGTCCTACATGGATGACACAAACACGTCTCCACCTCTAAAAGCATTTATAAAGCATGTAAGGCACTCTCCCTAGCTTCGAAGCAGGGCAGCATTGGGATCTTGAGGTCTCTGAGCTGTGTGCTCCTGCCTCAGTGTGCCCCACTCCTCCACCTCTCCAGGGAGAGGGCCAAGCTCACAGGCAGCAGGGTTACAAGCTGGCAGGCGCAGGACTGTGACACGGTGCGAGCTTCCCATCCCAGCTTTCCTGTGAGCACAACAGCTCAGCTGCAGCCTCTTGTGCCTAGTGCAGCCACATTGCTTCTGCGCCCAAGCAGAGTGCAAAGAGCCCTTACCCTGCAGCAGCAGCAGTGCAGTTTGCTCACCCACCTGGCCAGCCAGGAGCACCCACAGAGCTCTGTGGCTGCAGCAAAAGGAGAGGAGATGTACTTGGTCTGCTATGGGACAGTGAAAAGCAACGTGTCCTGCCTGCAGGGCAGCCCCCTTGCACAGCCCTGGCAGCTCATGATAGACCATGCTCTGCCAGGGGCAATGACAATAGGGATCATTCCTCTGCTGGCATCCCGTCCTTTGTGGAAACCAAGCCCATCTGCAGTTACAGTTTCAGCTGCATTTACAAACAGGCCCTTGACATCCCATCAGCTACCTTTGCACACTCCATTCACAGCCATGCAGTACATTCCTTCAGAGCTTGAAATTTTAACTGAGAAACATGAGGGAGGCTCCGCTCTCTCACCCAAGACCTGCTAAGTGCAGCTCAGAGGGGCTGTAAGAACCACAAAAAGGTCTGATGGGAAAGTTGCCGTTTGTGCAACTTACCCATGGGGCTTATTTAACAGGTACCAACATTCTGGAAATAGCAGCTGAGAAATCCTCTCAGTGTAACCCCTTTCTGTCCTCACAGAACACAGCTGCGCCAGCATTCTCCCACACACACTAAATAAAGAAGCCCTTCAGAGTTCTGCTCATACACGTCACATTCTCTATATTAAAAAGACTTGAGAATACTGTCTTTCTGTAAGACAGCTAAAATGACTGTTACTGGTATTTATTCCAACACCACAGCTGAGCAATCAACTGCAAACCGAGTAACACGAGGGGAATGGTTCCAATATAAGCACCTGGTGCCACTTTACAGGCCAAGGTATCATATGCCTTGCCTCCAGTTACTGGTCCTAAAAGTCTAGGTGTCCCACAGGTCCTGTATTGTAGCTGTCAGCACTGCATGAACACTGCTGAGACCCTGGGATGTTTAAGACAGCCCCTGCTGTGTAGGTGCCTGGATAGCCTCCCAGGGTGACCTGTGGCTCCACCGAATCCTAACACAGCCCATTGAACCTTGCTGCCTGCTTTGCTTGCATGCCTCAGACACGACAGCCTCCCTCCCCAGGCTGCACAGGCATTCCCCAAAGCAGAATTTGATCCAAGGGCTTTAACTACTAGTCTTGATCGCACTGCAGAAGTGCTGTGTCTCTAGCCCTGCTGCTCAACACATACCTTTAGCTCTGCGTATAAGGGGCAGGAAGGCCTTGGTCACTCTCACGGTGCCCCACAGGTTGATCTCTGCCACTTCCTTGTACTTGTCCAAACTCGCAAATTCCACCTCTCCAAAGGTCGAAATGCCAGCGTTGTTCACCAAGCCCCAGAGTCCTGCCAACAAACATGTAGTTAAAGAGTGGGATGAGGAAGAGAGTCAAAGAGAAGCAGCTTTAAGCTCTAAGTAAACCAAATCCTTTGCAAAGGACACTTTTACAGAAAAGAGCAGAAGATAACTTGGCAAGGAGAGTAAATGGGCTCTGGTATATGAGAGGTGAAGGCAGTAGGGACTCAGCTGGAGCTCCAGGAGTAGTAAGGGGTCACATCAGCACTACCCCCACTAACACCTCAGACCCACTGCTGCGTTGGTGCTTTCTGTGTGACCTTTCTCTTACCACAGAGTAGAGACAAACACAGGGCTGGGAAGGAGTCCTCGGCGTTCTGACATTGCTATCACAAGTACCCACGTCACGCTACCCTGCTGATAAGTTTATCAAGCACTCTTGAATTTTTTGGGGCTGTATGCCCTGCCTCTACTCCACAGTCCACCTGCTCTGATGTTTGTAAACCAGTCCAGCCTAAATTTATTTGTATCAAATAACAACCATATAGCATCTGAACAAGGCAAACTACAGCTTTCCACAATGGCCAAATACATATCATGGAATTTATTCTCCTGGTGCAGAAAAGCTCCACTGTGACCTTCTAGACTGCTAATCCATTCTCATAATGGCCCTCCCTGTGCCCTCTTCCCAGGGGAATCCATCCTCCCCGAATGCTGCTGGCAAACACTGTACAATGGCCTGCAGAAGGCCCTGTCAGATCCAGGGACAACAGTAAATCAACCATTCCTGCCTGTACCAGATGGATTTTCCTGTTCACCCCTCAGAGCTGCCACCAGGCCAGCTTTTTCCATCTGTTATGTGGTGGTCCAGACCCACCTTTTCCCTGTGTTTCTGTCTCTATCCCTAGGTCACTTCATTAACCTGCAGCTCTGTTTTCCTCCAGAACCATCATTTCTCAATCCCAGGAGGCTGTTTAGGATAACAGCTAAGTGGTCACTTGCAGCAAAAGCCGAGGGAACATTCTGCTTCCCCGTCCTTGCTTCTATTTTTATTAATCGGTTTCCAAATGCTGCACTTGGGTGTTGCTGCTTCCATCTAGCATCCCCTGCCTGCCACTGCTGCGCTTACTGACACTGCCGGCATTAAGGGCTCAGGAGGTCTCTCAAATAAATCCATGCTCTACTGGCTGGCACAGCATCCCAGCCTGAACTGGGTCCCCTGCACTGCTTCAAAGCAGGCTCTAATCTCTACAGGGTCATGGAAGCTGGCCTCTAATGGTGTAATTTCACAGGTAACAAGCTGCACACAGTAAATTTGGCAGAGATTTACCAGAAAACAAACACAGTTACAGTGATAGTCACAAACTAAGTCTGCAGAGTAGTTGCTGGTTCCAAGTTTTTCTACAGCTACTTCTTGTGTAAACAGGTAAGATTTAGGAACACTTACGAAAAAAAGTATTTTAAAATGGTTCATTCTTATTGGGATTTCATTGGTTCATTCTTACTAGGTCAACAAGGTCATGTTACAAATAGTACAAGGTGCTGACAGTTACCTCGTCCCTGGACTGTTTGAAGGACAGTGATGTGCTAATAGATCAGAGCTTTATCGTCATTATTTCTTTACTGTGAACAGCACAGTGGGAACTGGGTAAGATCAAAAGCAAACAGTGGCATTCTCATCAAAATAAGTTTAGCCTCAAAGGGAATATGCACATAGCAAAGCAAAAAGAGGTATGAATGTTTAATATAAGACCTGTTTTGCATTGGCTCCCTTGGTGCCACACTTAATGTGCAACATGTGTCCCAGGGCAAGGTACTTCACTCTGCATACAGAATATTTTTCTGCACCTATTTAATGGGCACCAATTATTGGCAAGTCTCAAACACCAGGCACACTTACAGTCCTGAAAAGAGGGGTTTGCTGCTTTGCACACACTGCTGCAGCAGCTAACAAGAAGATAATGTTCTTGGAGCAGGAGGGACTGCCCCAACTTGCTGAGCAAGGATGCAAAGTTTCTCTCTCCCTGCTGGGTACAAGGTTTCGCAAACACTGCGTTTACAGAAGCAACAGAGCTGCTCCCTTGCAAGCTATCAGTCAGTGGGAAGCAGCTGTGAGCTACTGCTGTTGCCGAGTTAAAGCTTGAGAAGCTCTGAAATGTGTGACGAGGGTAGGATGATACATGTAGGAAAAAGAGTCATGCACAGCGAGGATGTGTGGGAAACAGCCCTGCTTTCACTTCATGTGCGTGTTTGAGGAGGAGGGGTGTGCTCACACACTCTGCATGTTACTTACAAGCTTTACATTTCTGTGAACCAGGACAGGCCCTCGGAAGCCTCACCCATGCCCTAAGAGGAACAACCACACCTTCCCCACACAGCCTGCATAGATGCTCAGCACAGGCTGCGGAGAAACCCATGCAAGGCAAAATGGCCAGAAAGGAAGAAGAAATTCCTGTCCTCTTTTACCCTTGGGCTGAGCTTACCTTCTTTGGTGCTTTATGGGTGTTTGGGCTGAGCCCATCCTGGCTACTGCCACTGGAGAGTGGCATGGCAAACTGAAAACAGGGATTTTACCTGGCTGAAGAATGATCCAAGCTTGGGGGAGTCAGGTTTCCAGTCCAGCTGAGCATTCAGTCACACCAATAGGTTGAATCAGCCTCAGGGATCAGAAGAGACAGAGAACAACCTGGGCTCTGACTTCATTAGGCAGCAGGGTCACCACAGAAAGCTCTGTGGGACCCAGACTTCAACAAAACATGAGAATGGGATCAGGCTCTCCCCACCACATGGCCCCCACAGATATTCAAGTGCAGACACTTGCTCTCCTGGGCTTGCTGCCACTTATCACTTTTTTTGCAGGGAAGAGGAGGAGGAAGCTGTAGGAGAGTCCTGGTCTCTTCCCACATGGCTGGCACGTCAATGGGAAGTCAGTTCTGCCCGCAGCCCCGAGTCCTGCATCAGCCAGTCACACACTGTCCCATGTCTCCAAGCTTGTGAACATGGTTCTGGCAGTGCAGAGATGGTCTGGCCAGAGCAGCACCTGCTCTGGGGGAAGGGGTCGCTGAGCCCTCCACACCAGGGAGTCTGATGGCTCAGGGAGACAGGGTTCCCACTGACCTTTCTCAGGCTCCTTCAAGTTCCTCTTCACAAAATCCACAGCTTGAGCCACTTCCTGGTCGCTGCACACATTGACCTGCAGCACCTTCATGCGATCTGACTTCAGGCTCCTCAGTTCCCTGGCTCCATCGCCATTCTTATCCTGCTTACCAAAAATAAAACAGGGCCTGGTAAGAGGTACTAGTAGTGGTAATGCATGTCAGGGCCAAGCATATTCACTAAGTAACAACAGGGGCTATTAAAATTGCACTTACAGGCATGCAAAGAGGCAGACAGGCACATGAACCATATTAATCAGTGTGAAGCCCACGCTTAATGTCCTGTCCCCTCCAGCACAGGAGAGGAACCTCCTACCTCTCCATTGATGACCCAATGCCTTGAAAGAGCAGCAGAACCTCCTCCTTGCTGGCTCCCCGCACAGAGGGTCACACAGCTGGCACTGTACCAGGTCCTGGGACAGCCTGAGTCTGTCCCAGGGGAATCTTGGCTGCTCTGTCCCCATGCTCTAGGAAACACAAGTGCTTTCAAAAAGTGGGTTCAACTTCTTTTTCTAAGACAGATGTGCAAATGTTTAGTTTTTGGAAAAGGAAATGAAAATAAAAACATTTCAGCCATTAGTTTAAATTAGAATAGCAAAGAACTGAGCAAAGATAAGCCATGTGGTTCCGCCATAGGCTCAAGATTCAATTCACCATATTACTCCCTGTATGGCAGGCTCTGTTTTACTAAGGAGGAGGAAGTTATGAATCGGTGAGTCACCGTGCCTGGCTGCCACTCTTCCCTCAGCACCCGATACCACCTCCCACAGAACAAGGGCAGACAAGGTAAGCAACCTGCTCAGCTGCCTCTGCTGCAAGGCTCATGTAAGAACTGCAAAACTGCTCAACTTTTCCACATGCATCTCTGATGTCTAGCTAATGAATACGATAAGGAAGTTCTTCCTTCCATCTTCAGTCCAGTAAACAATGGTTTGTGATGAACGAAGAGTGCCATAAATCCCATCTCAACCTTAAGTAAAACAGGGTAACTCTGTTGCAGCAATACATATTTAATCCAGATTTAGGACAATAGGGATGAATTTCTGCCCCCAGTTGCATATCATTTCACAGCTGAACTACTTCCAAATATCACAAAACCAGAGAATAAAAACTTGAAGCTTTCGTCACAGAGATGACTCTCAACTGCTTTCCAAGCAAGTTCCAGCCGCCCTCCACCAGTTCCTTCTCAAAAGCTCTCCGCAGCCTCCTGCCACTCTCCAGAGAGACCTTTAGCAGAATCTCACTCTTCCCTGCCAGTTATCCCCAGATAACCATTATCCTGCCCTCGCAGCCCTGTGATGAGCTCTTGCTGGTCAAACCCAGCCTGTACAGCCTAGCAGGGGCTGCTGCAGACCTTGGAGGCTCGCAGCAAAACAAGCCCCCTCCGACAGCAGAGAAGACTCCCTCTGGCTTTCTGCCACCTTCCTTCCCCTTCACTTGTTTGCTCCTGTGCTGCTTATGAGAATCCTGATGCAGCCTGTGCTAAGGGACAGGCAGAACCACAGACCTGTAACAGCCTGAGCTATGCCTTTTTTTCCAGGGAAGTTGGTAGAATTCAACATTAGATTCCAGTAAGATTTTGATTATCTGCAGTGAGATTTCAGTGGAAACCAAGTAGCGCTGAAAAACCTCAAAACTGAAAAAAAAGTTGCTTACTCTGAAGGCAACCCCAAAAGTACCCTGTCGTTGTGCTCACGCTTTCCCTCTTGGTTGTGTCGCGGCACATACGGAGCTGGCCCATCACTTCATACCCATGTCCACATCTTCTCCTGAAAATAAGGTCCCTCCACCCAAGATTTCTGAGCAGCTCAATCTCATAGGCTCCTACAGGCACAGCACATGGGAAGGGGGAAGAGGAACAGACATTTGGAGGAAGGACACAGACCATTATTACAAGCTCCCAGCCTTAATGGATCACGCCACCCTCACCAGAGGTTGCTCTGGCAGGTGCAGCCCCACTCTGCCTCTGACAAGGAGTTTCAGGGTGAGGCAGCAAACACTTCAGAACAGCTGAGACTGCTGCAGAGACTGCAAAGGAGAGCAGGACTGGGCAGCCCGCTGCTGAGGGCACTCACCCAACACAACCCGCACCTTCTCTGCTGCAAATTAATCCAACTTCTGCATGCCTTTCCTCCCGTAGCGAGTGAATGATTAACTAGCCTTCTTTCAGTAAGAACTTTCTCCTCTCCTTACTCCATCTTCTCTTTTTCCATTTAAATAATCTCATTTTCTTTTGGTGTTTCCTCATGAGTCTTACCTTCTAAACATCTCATCACTACCCTTAAGTTTACACATATCTTTGCTATAACATAGCATCTAGAACTGGACACCGTGTCCTAGCCATGGTCTTGCCCGTGTTTCACAGTGACTTAGACATAACTTGGCTACAACTGCTTCCTGGGGGCAGATCTGTCCTATTTTGCCCGTATCCCTGACCCTTTCCATTTGCCCTCCTTATGAGCACCAGTTTCCTCTCAGTCTTCCTGCTGCCCCCCCTGTTCCCATTTCACGGTTCCTAAGCAGGACACTTGACACTTGCTGTTATTAGATTTCATCCAGTTGATTTCAACTTGATCTGATCTGTAAAGATGATTCTGAATCCTAACATATTCCCTCAAATCCTGCAGTGCTCCCTGCTTGGCACCACCATGCACTTTTTTTGCAATTCATTTTTCTCTTCCAGGGCACTTCCAGGAAAGCATGACCACTCTTTAGTGCAGGGACTGCACACAGTTCCAGGCCCATTCAAAAAACCCTTAGCAGTAGCTCACAGTCCCGGGGGGGGCCCAAAAGGGGTGGTATCAATCACTTCATAACAGACTGGGGACTATCTCAGTCTAGCTCAGTAATGAGTGCTAGACTGCAGGACTGAGCTTTCCAGCTTCCCCTTCAAATATCCTCCAAGTAGGAGAGCAACTTTCCAAGCACCTATTGGCAACAGATACGCTTGGGTCTTACACCATCAGTTTGCTCATGAAAATATCACGAGCTACTATGTCAAAACACTTCAGACGCACATTTACTCCTTTGCCTTCAATCTCTCTGATGCGTAGCTTATCTCAGAATGAAATCAGACTGATATGGCACAGTTTGTTCTTGGTAAACATATAATGGCAGTTTATATCACATTATACTCTAGATATGTTATAAAAATTACTGCCGTCTGTTCTGCAACTTCATAACTTCATCCAGAGCTGCAGGTGAGTTGCCGCATTGGTAGTTTTAGAGGTCTGTCTTCCTTTGAAAGGGAGGTTTCATATCTGTTCTCTTCCAGTCTTTTGGGAAAGCCCTGGCTTCCACCATCTCCTGAAGACACCACATACAGTACGGAGATCACTTTGGCTCATCGCTTACGTGTGCTCTGCAGCACATTTCAGCAGGTTTGGTAGCCTGAACATTTCTACTCATGCAAACATCCAATTTTCCTTTTCTGTCCCATAGAACAGAAAAAAAAAACCTCTATTTGCCATGAAAGTCATTAGTATTATACAGTTGAATACAATATACTTTTTCTTCAGTAAGATTAAAGAAAATAAAACATTGACTATTTCAGATTTTAGGCAATTCGGACTATTTCAGGCAATGAAGATGAGGAATAGTGCAGACAGAGAAGCATATTTGAGATCTGCCAGGTAGCATGGCACAGAAGAAGAGTCACATCCTCCCATTCTCTACCCCTTTACAATGAAGTGGTTAATTGAGCTCCTGAAAGCTACCGGTGAATCAACCATAACCGCTGATGCATTTCCACTAAGTGGGGATCACAAAATCTTTGTCTGAATTAAGATAACACCAGGCCAGATGCAGGGATGCTGAGGGCAGTCATGGCATTCTGGGACACTCAATCCTGTGATGAACAGGCAATGCTTGTTTGTTAACATGAGCAAGTGAGACTCATAGGATGCGGTTAGTTCATGCCTCTGGCTTTAAAGAGTCCGGCCCTCCCTGCTCAGCACCAGCCTGCTGCCTTCTGGGACAGAGTTCTCAGAATCATTCCATCCCCCTTTTCTATCCCTCACACCTGCTGTTCTGCAGTATTTGTGTCTGACTTGCTATCGCAGAAGATACAGGCATCCCAAAGCAGAGTATGACGTGAGTAAAGAAGGATTTAGAGCAGCCATATGGAAATTTCCAAAGAGTGGCAACTTTCCAGCAGGACTCTCTTGCTCTCAAGTTACACAATATGTCAGCTGATAATTTTCCCTGCCGTTACGATGGAAGAACGTGACCTCTGCTGAGCTCAGGCGGGCAGGCAGCGCTACCCTCCATGCACCTTTATTGTTCCTCCCTGCTGCGCTACGTGAAAACCTATAGGCCTTGCTCTCTGAGCATCTGGGCTAGAACAGTTATCTTCAAATGGCTTCTACTTCATTTTAAAAGGGTTTTTTTTTAAGAAAAGGCATTTTTCTTGACCTTTTTAGCACTAAACCCCAGGATTATTAGGTTATTACACTGCCAACTGAACTCACTTATTAATGTTTTTTTTTCCCCCCTAGGGAATTAAGTCACTTTCCCTACCGAGCTCTCCTGTTTGTGCTGCTGCCACCTTAGGTCTTTTACAAAGTTAAGTCAGAGCAGAAAGCAGCATTCAACTGCAGGAGCACATAATCTATATCAACAGTTTTGTAAGAAGTGGCATATTGAAACAAAAGCTTAAGATCTTGTCCTAAAGCTTAATATTTTGCTTTAAGCCCAATCCCTGAAGAATGGCAAAAGCAGCACCTGCACTGAAGGAAAGATCTGAGAAATGAGATGCCAGTTGTTTTAACACTGATAATGTGCACAGCTCCAGTACCAGTGCTGAAGAAAAGAATAATGAAAGACACGGGGCATGTGAGCAAGCTGGATTTCTCTTAAGTATCTAATGAGCTGGGCAATGAGGGCAAGAACAAGGATTTTAAGTCTCCAGCAAGACAGATGGCAATCAGTAGTACCAGAAAGAAATATTCCTGCTGGTGTAAAGTCAGTACTGGACCTCCTTGAAGGACCAAGTGAGTACCAGGGAGTGTAAAGTAATATAACTATGATAAGAAAAAACAGCTCTGGTTTAGTGCACCTATACTGATCTCTACCAACAGGTAAATGCCATCTGCCAAATGCAGGTGTTAAGAGGATGACACCCACAAATATCAGAGAGGTACAGGTAATTTTTTCATTCGGCTATCCATTTCTCATACAAGTACAGCTGGCAGAGGACACATTGGAGACAGAGCCTGATCCAAGTAGAAGTGTGAGAGAGCTTTGACATGAATTTGAGGAGAACGTCCCCAAAGGCAGGTGACAGAATGGAAGACAGCAACAGAAATGCCAGAGGCGACAGGAGCCCATCGTGTTATAGCAATCTTGCATTAGCAGATTCATCAAGTGTGTTGCAGAGAGGCCTCAGTGCGCAGTGCCCTATTGCATGAGCTATTGCACTGACACGGAGCTGATGGTCTCAGCTCTGAAGAGCTCAGATTTACAGTAGTGATGAAATGTAACATGCAGATGAAGCAATGGAAAATGTAAGAACCCTGCCCACTGCACCTCCCACGTGTCCTCAGCTGTGGGACAGGGAAGCTGCAGATGAAGTGGTTGTTAATTGAGAATTTCCACCAATGCGACTACTCACCGCTAGCAAGCATCCAGCAAAAACAGTGAATCCCTCTGCATGTAGCTGTTTGGCCAAGGCATGTCCAAAACCTTTGTCACAGCCTGTGATTAGCACTGCCTTCCCATCAGCCTGTGTGGGGAAGAGACAGAAATTTAGCATCAGACACTGCAGTGCTGCAGGCACCAGAATGCAACGGAGTGACCTGCAGGCCTAAAGTCAGGGCCAGGCAGCGCTTCACCATCAATGACCACAGGTGAGAGAGCTGCTACCGAGCTGCATATGCCTGAGCTTGCCGACCTGAGCTCTCTGAAGGATGGCTGTTTAATGCAGGTTCCCAGTAAAATCTGCAGAGAATAAAAGGCATCTCCTGAAAAATGGAACTATTTTACACAGATGGGTGTCTGAAGAAAGCAGGGACATCTAGCTCAAATCTCATGCATAATTTTGAACTCTGCATGCAGCAAAATCCTAAATGCAATGAAGAGGATCATGATCCTCTCTAGCTCAGCTCCCTGCCCTGTTTACAGGCTTAAGTGACAGTTCAGGTGCAAGCTGCAACACGCACATCCCTGGCTGCATCCTAACTTCACTGCAATCTAACCGTAGCAATTTCCATGGAGCTACGGCTCATTCACCCCATGCAGACAAGATGGCAGGATTCCCGTGTACAAACACAACCAGCTCACAGCTATCGCGAAACCCCAAATTTAGCCAACCGCTGCTTTGTAATGATTTGCACTGCCTTGGTACAGCAGCTAGAGCAGAACCTCTCTCTCTTAAACATCAGTGGCCAAAACTGCACAAAAGCATTTCAAAAGCCAGTGATCTACCAGCTTCCATGCATTACACGAGTAGCATAGAAAAACCTCATAATGACAGTATGTTGTTTATTTTAACTGCACAGCAGATCTTTTAACTGCAGAGTGACTCTCTCTTCTCTATCTACTCCCACTCTAGGCAGTATTTTTCAGTTTATATGTTAGTGATTCAATAGAGCGTGTAGGAATATGACTATAGATTAGAGACCTTCTCAAAATACTGCAGTTTAACAGGAGAAGTGCATCTAATCCCACAGTTCTCTCCCATATTAACTGATGGGTAAATTGAGAGATAGCTGATACCACATCTAGAATGACACAACAGGCTTATGATAGCTCTGGGAACAGAATCCAAAATCCTGAAGAGAATCCTGTGCTGCAAAGCACTGCATATTCACACTCTTTTTTTGCCTAAGGGCCCTCTCTCCCCTGCTCTCTTCCCCGTGGTTGTGGGGCAATCAACTTGTGAGGTTTAACTGAGCTAGTGGCCTTCCACTTGCAAGACCTCTCCAAATCGAAGCCATTATCTGTCGGACGATAACACAAAGTCGTAATAAAGATTGCAAGAATGCAGTAAGGAAGTGAGATCACTTCCTCCTCTGCCAAGACATCTGCAGCTAATATTCTCTTTTAGTGCACTAAGAATGTCTGGAATGTGAACATTTGTATTTTATACTACTCATGCACGAATTGCCCCATTTTTATCTAAAAAAGTGGCTAGACAGGCAAGCACAATCGCCAGTGCTCTGGTTTCTTGTTTTGCTGATGGCAGTAGTGAAAGGGCAATAAGGAATAATTGCAGGGTGATAATGATCAGTTACTGCACAAACGCAAGATGAGTTTAAGCAGACAGCAATAAGCATATAAGCTACACCCTGTCCCATCCTCCATCTCATGCTGAAATTACTGCTTTCCCAGGAGAGTCGTGATTTGACATTGAAACTGAGCTGAAAGAATATTCTGAATTTAGCATACGATCACCACTATAAATTCTCATTCCCACATGCAGACAAAAAGTACAGGCTACTTCAACTAACAGCAGCAGGCAGCTACAGACACTAAAGGATACAAAATAGGTGAAAATTAAATTACTTTACTCAGTACTAATTTAATTCACAGTGCCACAGCTCCAAGAAATGAAGATCAAGCACAAATCAGATCACAGAATTTAGCAAAGTTACCTCCTCCCACATCAATTCAGCACCCTAGCCCCTTAGAGATGAAAGAACCTGACTTTTTCTCTTCCTCCTCTTCCTTAAACCTTCTGAAACCTGAGGATAGGTCACTTCCAGCAACTAAAGGAAGGGAGCAGAAGAAAACCAGCTAGGATTATTTCCAAGACCGAGAGACAGGTGGAAAAGATTCACCACCATGACCATAACCAGCTCCCTCATCAACCAGGCTGATAAGGACAGAGCTCAGCTGCAAGAAATAAAGGAAGATCTACCTACGAATGGCTGAGCTGGGGTCTCAAGTGCAGCTAATTTTACATCTCCGCAGCTGTTTTGCTGTCTCTGATTGAAAACAAAAGGAAACAAAGAAACAAACAAAAAACTAAAAGCAACAAAATAAACAAAAAGGAAATGTTTGGAAAATCCTTTCGAGTGTCTGTTAATGGGCAGAAAAGTGAGGAACAATTTACAGTATGAAAACATTCCCAAGATTACTTGCTTGCATTAACAGTAATTATCCTAATTACTGGTAATGAAACATTTGACTGCAGGGGCAAGCTTCACAACAGACTCAGTCTCAGCAGCAGCGTGCATGCAAAGAAACCTCACGGGATGCAATGGATCTCAGATCATTGTCTGCCCTTCTCTTGGCAAGACACCTGGTGTGGGAAGAACACTCCAGGATGAGAACAGGGAGTGATCCCATTCCCACAACGTGCATCAGCGGAGATCCTATCCTAAAAGTCTTTTAGAAAGGAGAAAGCACATCAACTTCCCCGCTTCTGAAAACATTAAAGAGGCCTAATTTTGGGTTAGTCCAACTCTTTTTTTTTTTTTTTTTTTTTTAGGTCACTTTCTTATAGCCTTCAGTTTGACACAGTGGCGAGATGGACACAAAGGGCTGCCTATGGAGGCAGAGAGAACCGGGTATCACCATGGCGTTAATCAGCTTTTGGAAGAGAGCGGCAGGCTCTTCGTTCATTACCGGTCAAACAGTGCTCTCAGACAGGAAATACTGCAGGAAATAACGCAGTGCAGCCGGGCACCTGAGAGGCACTTACGGAGCACAGCAAATCATTGCACGGGAAGTGCTCGTATGACATCTCAGTAGCATAGCGCTGTCTGCGTCACTGCTGTGGGTGACCCGTGGCACCTGAACACCAATCCACACTCCGCATACTTCCAGTAGTTCACTAACCCCAACGGGATCAATTAATTTTAGCTTGCAAACGGCTCATGTACAAACATCACTGCTTTTTGTAATGGAATGCGATTACGTTGTTAAATGAAAGGATTGATTTGACTCGTGGAGATGCTCTTTCACAATGACACACTTCAGTTCCAAGAGCAGCCAAGTCAAGTGGAGCTACTTTGACTGCCTTTGGCTGCCAGTTGTTAACGGGCAAGCACTTCTCCAGCCCTTCCCCAGGGAAACAAGGGCTGAACTGCCCTGCACGGGGCGTGCAAGAACCCGTTTCCCAGCCTGGAAGCACCAGGTGTGACGGACATGGGAAGAGCTGGAGGAGCTGAAAGGATGAGGGATCAGCAAAGCACGAGATGCAAACGGTACAAAGTGGATGGGGCCATTTTGGGGGCAGCTGGACCCCGCAGGAGGCAGGAGACCCTGGAACAGGCTAATTCCTTCCACAGGTTGGCAGAAAGCTTGTCTGGAGCATGAGCAAGAACTAAGCTTGTTCCAACCCTGTGAAAGAACGCCAGACATTTCATTCTGAAGAAGACTTTACAAAAGGAAACTGGTTATGCTGATACCCTGCTGGTCTAATTCCTTGCTGCTCACATTTTTTTTCCTTCCTTGTACTTGTTCCCGAGTTAAGAACTCGGGTACAAACAGCAGTGTCTCCATGACTCCACCAGCCCCGCGAGGCAAGCCCGGGGTGCCGCAGCAGCGGGCAGGGCGCCATGGCAGCCCCTGTCCTGCTCCATCCAGGCGAGCGCACGGGCCTCGGGGCACCCTTCCCCACGCGGGGCCGGCTCTGCCAGCAGCCCCGCGCTCGGCTCGGCCCCGGCACGCGCGCCCCACCTGCCCCGCGGGGCCGGAGGCGCCTCCAGCCGCCCCGCGCGCGGCCTCCGCCCCGCCGCGCCCGTTTAACGGTCGAGCCGCGGCGGGCGCCATTTTGTGCCCCCGGGCGCCGCCGCCGCCCCCAGGCGCCTCTTCCGCAAACGGCGGGCGGGGGGTAACGAGCGCCCCGGGGCAGCCGCTCCGCGGTACTCACGGACAGGGGGGACACCGAGGACGGGGGGGACACCGAGGACGGGGGGGGACACCGAGGACAGGGGGGACACCGAGGACGGGGGGGACACTGGGGGGGTAGGGGACACCTCGGGACTGGGGACACAACAAGGCTGAGGGACACCGTGGGGTTGGGGACACCATGGGGATGGGGACAGAGGACAGGGGACGTGGCAGGGACAGGGATCACAGCCGGAATGAGGCAGGGATGAGGGGCAGGGAGCATCAGGAATTGGG
>PTEX01000205.1:605428-647204 GCA_003342815.1 Eudromia elegans
GCCCCGCGCACAGCGCAGCCAGCGCACGCGTTCCCGCCGGTTCCAGGTAAAGCGCGGGCGGCCGCGACGGGACACGCAGGCGGGTGGGTGGTGAGAGTGTTGCGGCCGAGCTCGCGACGGCGGCACGGAGTCTCCGCGGGCCCGCCACGGTCCTCCTCATCCCGGCCGCGGGGAGGCTCCGGCGGGAGCCGCGAACGTCCTCGCGGGCCGGGTCCCGCGGGGCTGCCGGCCCAGCGCCGTCTGCCTCGGCTCCCGCACCGGGCTGCTCCTGCGGCCTGCGCGCGGCGGCTTCATCCCCATTCGAGAGAAAACGTGTATATATAAATACGTTAATATAGGTACATGGTTGTTATCAGTCATTCGGTATGACCAGCAACAGTGAATTTTAGGTAATTAGAGGAACCAGCTGGCCTTCTGAATTGATTGAGAGTAACGTGGCCTTTCTTCAGGTCTTCTGGATCTTTCTCTTCGGAGCTCTGCAACAGCTTCTTTCATGATAATTTTGCATTTTTTAATCTAGGCCCGTTTCCAGGCAGGCCCCCCAAAGTGCAGTAGCAACCCGGAATTGAACGGAAATGTAAATGAAGCTTAACAATTAGATACTATTTCCTGCTTTAATGGAAATGACTGCTTCAAGGCGGGGAGGGTTTTTTTTTGTGCTGCAGCTGTTTTATTCAAAATGAGCATTGCAGAAATTGCCCTTGCCTCTTGTTTTTGAGCTATTTTCTTCGCATAATACCGTGATACTCTGTGCTAAATATTGCTAGCTACTTAATTTTACAGAGGTGCATATATTTTTAGCCCGGCTGTAACTATCAGTAAAGATGAAGGATTGGTTTGGAAACTCGTAACACAATGTGACCCTTGGCTTGAAGTTTTTTCTTTTTTTACCTTTTTTTTTTAATGCTTTATATAATTATATAAGTCCTCTGAAGTACTATGTTGCAAACATAAGTCATCTCATTATTAGCTATTTCATTTTAGTACTATTTAAGGAATAGTGAGCAAAGGGAATTTTACTTATAATCTTTATTTAAAGAAGTTTATTTAAAGTTTGAGGTGGTTGAAGCTGTTGATCTCCATGTGGGGGACTACAAGGAGAGAAGTTGAGTTCCTTTGCACTTTATTTGCCTGTTAAAATACAGGGAGTCGGGATGACTTATGAAATACCTGCCCAAGTAAGAGAGGTGCTATCTTGTATTACAGAACCAAGGAAGAGCAGTGTTGCTGTTGGTAGAGTGAGTTAACTGAAAGGATGTTGGCGACCAGACTGTCCCGGCCTCTCCTGAGCTTCTCTGTGAAAGCCCTGAGTGTGAAGGACCCAGGGAATGGCTGCAGGTAAGAAACCTGGTGGAGAAGAGTGAGATCTTGGGTAAAGCTCTCGCTGAGGGCTCATCTGATTTCACTGGGACTGTGTATTTGTTTAGGAGGTGCATTCTATATATAAGCAGGGTTTGGCAACAAGTTTTTTAACACCTGTGCAGTCATCTGCAATCAGGGGGTTGAGCAAAGTGTTAATTTGGTGTCTAGCAAGTACTGATTTCTAAGTATCAGCAGGTAGGCCTTGCTACTTAGTGAAGAGCAGTCATATGTTCCTGTGAGTCCATTAAAGAGATAATGAACCGTGTAAAATGAAGAGAGAAAGTTGAGTGGGAGGGGTTTTGTGAGAAAGGGAGGTGGGTTAAGTAATGAAGCTGTTGTTTGTTCTGAGCTTGAACAGAAAATTACCCACTTGATTTTAATCCCTAGCCCTGAATAAAATACCGTTTTACTGGTGTTTGAAGGGGACCCTACTATTCCAAATTCTCAATAGGCTGAGTGATTTCACTCTGTTTCAGAGCGAACACTACTGTGTGCACCACAAATTATAAACAAGCCATTTAAAAATGGCCTATGGCTTGCTGAGCAGAAACTGCTTCCATAGTATGGATCTATTTTTGTTGGTGGTGGTGTCCAGCACCATCATACTCAGCGATGACTCCTATAACACAGTCGTAAAGATATAAGATAGGAAATCTCTAATTTAGCTTTTTCTGTGAAATCTACTTTTCTACACAAGAGACCTAAGGTGCACCAGAAGGAAATTTCTTAAAAACACAAATGAATATTTTATAAACTCAAGAATTTTCATAGTATTCTTTGCTTACTATACATTTCTGCTTTTGGTATTCAGGTATTGATACAGCTTTTTACATATTTAACGTATTTTTACATACCTTCAGACTGTTCAGTCTGTAGTGGTAATGTAGCTGCTCATCTAAGAGGGACTACATCAAAATCTTAGTTAAGTGACAACAAAATCTTAGTTAAGTCAACAAGGAGTGTGTTTGTATCTTGTTCAAAGTTTCTGTCTCTTAGACCTTTGCAGCCTCGTTGTTCCAAGGTGCATCTCAGAGGGCCAAGCTTCTCCAGAAGCTCTTCAGGTGGCTTAGGTCACCCTGGGTGTCTCTGCTGTCTGAGCAGGAGATAATAGTGAGTGGTGAGGAAGGTTCACTTACAAGGCAGAAGAGCAGCCTGGAACTTAAACCCTGCTAGGGTGTCAGACAGAAAAAACAGAAGGCAGATGAAATACAACAAGTCTAATGGAAAGTTGAAAGGCTACAGGGGAGTGATGGCAGCGTCCAGAGGAAAACACACACAAAAAAAGACTGATAAAATCCAGGCAGGTAGCTGGCAAGGACAGATGGCTAAGGTCATTCTGATGTGTTGTCCTGGCCCAGTTCTGATGAGCGATGGTAAGACCTGCGAGTGCAATGTCCCTGCTAGCTTAACTTTGCTGAGTAGGTGCTGATTTTCTGGAATGCACTGTTGCTTTACTCTGGTCTGCATTTGCAAACACAGTGTATTTTCCTGTGAGTTGGACACATTGTACAGAAGAGTTTCAGGTCTACGTGGCAGGTATTGCTCAAAGCTACCATGACTCTTAGCTTAAACAGTTACAAAGAGGGGATATGAGATCTGTCTGAGTAGCCGCTGGGTACAAACACTACAGAGGAAGAAGTGTTATCCAAGGTGACACAAGGGTGGAGCTGCATATAGAGGCAGTGAGATAGATCCAAGCAAAGTGAACCTGAGACTGGGTATCAAACAATGCCACAGTAGTATGTTTTCATCAAAAAGAAATGAACAATTTCCACTAAGACAGCTTTGTGTCACTCTAAATGCAAGTGGTGGTGTTGTTGGGAAATGAAAACTTTGTACACTGCACACTTCACAGGTGGAGACTGCCCTGTGCCTTAACATAAGTAGTTATTTTAGAATTTTCAGTATATCCAAACAGCTGGAAGTAGCAACAAGGTCTTTTTAGAAAGAAATTTTTTACAAGGTAGGAAACACACTCAAACTAAGAAAAACTCTAGACTAGCTCCTGCCATCTCAAATGACAGCATACACTGCGTACATCAGCGACACCTTCTCCTTAAGCATATGCTACAGCACGAGACTGCAGGCAAGATATTCCATGCCTAATTCTTCTATATTTTCTCATAGACCTGTGCAAAGGTTTTGCTTCCCTCTCTTGTCCCCCTGTGGCAGCCGCTCTTATGCAAGTGAAGTGGATGAGGTGAGTGTGACTGTCATTTCTTGGAACCAGTTTTGCTGAGCTGTGGTTTTTTTGGGTTTTTTTTTTTTTTTTTTTTTTAAAAATCCCTGAATCCTGGGGACCAAAATATTTTTCTAATCTGCTGGAAGGATTCTGAACTGGACCTTTTCAACATGCTCCACATTCTTTCCTAGTGCAAAGCTTCCATTGACGTAACGTGGTACATGCTACTAAGGATGGAAATAAACAATCAGGCTAATGGTGGCGGGAGGATGTTCTAAATTTGGAACTCAGCAGATGAAATCTTTCACCTTAGAGTGGAGGGAATTTGCATGACAAATTCTTAAGAAAGCTTTCCTTCCTGAGAATGGTAGTATGAAGAGATGTAAATAAATTGGTGTTATCCTCACTTCTGAGTGTAGAAAGTAGCCCTTTTCCTTGATGTCACTAGTCTGCCAGGAACAGTACAAGCTAAAAGGAGGGGAGAATTTTTGCCATTTGCCTGTCATGTGACACATGACTCAGTATTGAATAAATGCTAGAGCATATACATATCTACACCCTCTGTAAGCCTGTGACAGTCTCAGGTTTCAGATGTGGGACCTGTGGTGCTCTGAGTCCCACTATATAATGGGGAAGGCTAAATGTCTACTTTTAAATAACAGTGAGTTGGAGTGAATGGCAAAAGGTTATTACCTAATCGCACCCACAGCAACATCTTGGTGCTAATACACCTATTGTTACTAGAATATTTGACACCATTCATCTTTTAATATGTCAGTTAAATGCTGCTTCTCTTTGGATTACTGTAGAGGTTTGGAGAAGGAGAAAGGTGAGCTTCTGCTTAAATTAACAGGTTGGAAAATAAAAGCAAAAATACTAATGACCAATAGGTCTTAATTCCAAGTATTTAAACCATTGAGTTTGAATAGCTTTTAAAATCCAGCACTAGAAGATTATTTGCCTGAGGGACGAAGATGAGTGAGCAGTCAGCTGGTTCAACTCCAGTTCCTTCAATCAGTTCAATCAAACTGATCTTCAGCACCACCTACAGGCTGTATTGCACAGGAGAGTAGACTGATTTATTGCTGATGCTCTACTTACTCTTGTACATACATATTGGAGCAGTTCCTACAGAAGAGGAAGCATTATTTTGGGAACTGTCCACTGTATTTTCAAACTTTGAGATGAGAATAAGCTGCAAGAGTTTGGCAGTTTCTTTGACCTTTTGGCTGTGGCAGCCTGTTGCCAGAGGTACTGAACTTCTCTCTGTGTTGGGAGGCCAGGAATCCTGCCTCACTGGAGTGCTTCCAAAAATAAAGGTTTCCTGTCTTCAGGAGGTACTGAGTTGTAATTGGCTGACAAGGAGTGTAGAGAACGTCCATGAAATGTAGTGCTCTTGGTCAAGGGCATAATTTTGTTCTGTGTACTGCAAATCATTCATACAAAACATTCAGTTAAAATGCTTTTGTCTTGCAGATTGGCAGCAGAGCTGTGCTTATAACAGGTTGTGATTCAGGGTTTGGATTTACCTTGGCCAAGCACCTGCACACCAAAGGCTTTATTATTTATGCTGGTTGCCTGCAAAAGGTAAGGAAATCAATTTTTTTGTCTCCATCTGTGGCCCAGGCACAAATCCAGTCTTTCAGCTTCACTTGCCTCACAGCTTTCCACTGAGGAGAAGGAGAGTGTTTGATTTTTATGGAGGATAAATTGGCCCAGATCAGAAGAAGGCCTGTACAATGTATGGCGGGGAGGGAGCAGTTCTCATTTGAGTTTAAGATTGTGGTATGGCTAAGGCGAAGGGCTGGACCTGAAATTGAAGTTTATAAGCTTATCCATAAGCAAACTGTAGAGTTGAGTCTGCACCTTTAGACCTGCTCTGAAATAGTATAAATTTATGCATAATTTAGTTTGATTAATTGTGACAACCACCAAACCAACAGTGATTTTATGATGTATGGTATTACTGTATGTCTCTATATCCTGGTATTGCTTTATCTCTCTATATGCTGAGTGCAACCATTCTTCAGTTGTGCACTGAGAGTCTCTTGAAATTGCTGTTAAGTCAAAAGAGTCCCACTAGTACGAGTGAGAGCAGAATCAGACCGCCAATAGCTTAGTGACACAGCCTGGATACATTTTCCAGGGAAGGTTTGTTTGGCAGCCAGAGCTGCCTGGTGATGGAGAATAAAAAAGAGCCTTAGCTTCTCTGTTCTTGTGAAGCAGTTTCACTTTTTCAGTTACGTGGCCATTTCCTGAGAGAAACCAACTTAATCCTCGGGATATCCTGAGGTGGGTTCGTTAGCTTGATCCTAATCTTTTAGCTCACTGATCACTGTAAATGTATCATTACTATGGTCTTTGAAAAGACATTGCCAGATATTTTTAATATTACTAATATATTTTATGCTATCAATCTTTCCATTATTATGAAGTATTGCTTAAATTGTTAGCTTTCTTTCTGCTGCATTTTTTTTTGCAAATGAGTTTGTATTCCAATAGCTCTGCCCCTTGTGGTCAGGGTTTTATTTATTAACCTGTGCTCCCTCTACAGGCTTCAAAGCTGAACATGACACTTTTTTTTTAAATGTAAATTAACGCTTTTCAAAAGATTTCGGAGGGGAGGAGAGAGAGAAGAACACTTCTGCAAATAGCTCTGTTCAGCTTTTATAATTAAAGATTGGCATTACAGAACATAATAAAGTTGGAGACTTAAAATTAATATTGGTCTGCTCAGACATTAACAGTAGCCAAAAATTTCAGAGCAGCAAAGTTGCTTCTGAGTTTCACTTCCTGTCTCTGAGGTATGAGAAAGGCATTATTTTCTGTGTCTAATTAACTGTCTCTGAAACCTCCCTTTGCTATCGTGTTTTCAGTTCAGGTACTGCTGAATGCCTGTCACTGGACGGTCTTTGCTCTGACACTTTCCAGCATAAGCTGAGGCAAAGCAGCATGCCAAACTCTTTTAGGCTTTAGTCAGCATTTGTTTCTTCATCAAAATCAGCAGAATACTTTGCTGTATCACTGTGTAGTTAAATGTTGCGGTTTTAACTAGATTTACGTCTCGTGCTCCAAATTTTTTTGCAACCATGGCAGGATTGCTAAGAGCAGTTATCAGAAAAACACTATAAAAATACCAAAGCTCCTTTATCACGTCTCCTGTGTGTATTCAAGTCATATAGTTCACAAAGAAAACCAAATTCTTAACCCTATAGAATCAAAACGACCCTAGGAGAATGAGCTGCTTTCTGTTGTGTCACAGGCTTCATTAGCAAAACTATAAGCAGAATCTCATCAGAATGTTGCTATTGCTAGTGCTCACCTTAAGGAAGAAAAGAAGGAGCCGCTGTGTTCTGCACAGGTTATAGACAGAAGCATAGCTGGAAATAAGAAGTCTTTTGCTTTTAAACGGAATATATTTGATCTAGAGCTCAGTAAGAGAAAAAGGCTATTTCTGATGGCCTTTTCAGAGCACAGCTACCTGTTGAGTGGCGTCTCTGTAGGGACATCCTTTTCTATGTGCAGATACAAAGCAAGTGCAGTGCTGACACTTCCTTGGGAGAAGTTTCCTAGCATGGCCAGATCCTGAGTATCCCTGAAGGAAACCTGAGCAAACGGAGGGATACGTTGAGCTGAGCGTGACTGAGCGGAGCTTAAGGATGCATCTATGCTTCTGGGTGCCCTTATCTTCAGAGGTGTATATTTCACATACTGATTCTTCATATTTTCACTGGCAAATATGTTTGTTCACATGAGAGTTGTATTGATGCTTCATTGCTGATGACAGTGACAGACTGGATCTAATGAACTATCGCACTGCAGCTATCTTGTTTTTCTCTTTGGTTAATAGCTGTAGGAGCCAGCTACCAAAAGATGAAGGTATTTTTCCATCAATATCTGTTGCCTGTGGGCATGTGTAGTGTTTGTTGTGACTGTCAAGATTGTGGTGGAATTCCTGTTTGCTTTGTGTGCTCAAGCCTGTTGGGGCTTGCAGGGTCCGACACAGGTCATCTGGGCAAGCCAGGATGCAGGGCTCATCGAGCCAGTTAATGCTTCAGGGACACAGAGGCAGAGATCCAGGCTGGGCTCCAGAGAGGAAGATGGGGAGGCAGGGTGCATTTTAAAAAAGTGAGACCTGGTGCTTGCTTTGGAGTCAGTGGAATGCTCTGGTCTCTCCGCATAGTGCAAGAAGGTCCTTGCACTGCTGCTGAAAGGAGCAAGATATGTGGAGTTGACTGTGCCCTGTGCTGGGAGAGCATGACCTGATGGCAGATTAACTTAAACATCACGCTGCACCCTCTCCGAAGAGTGGAGCGAATGATCCTGTGGGCCCAGGGCAGTGTCTGAAGTCCAACCCTTGGTCAGGATTTCCGGGGGTCCATGTCCGAGTACTTAGCAGTGTGACTGGGGCAGTAGGAGGGATGCTAGTATGTAGAACCAGGTCAGTGCAGGAGCAACAGAAGGCTGTGAAGTTCCCAGTAGTGCTAAGGACACCTCTAAAGTTCCTGCATTACTGTGGTCCAGAAGCTCACGCATTCAAGAACTAGATACTTGAGAATCAAGCCCCCAGCTATGCACCTTTTGCCAAAATTTCCAATGTGCACCTCTTCCACTCTGCCAGTGGCTCTGGCGTTTCTTCTCTGCAAGACAATTTCTCAGCACCTTGCAGATTGAGATTTGGGGAGAAGCACCTTTGCCTTGCTGTTCTCTAACTTCCCTCAAGCTATATCTGCTGGTCCCAAGGGATTTGCTTGATTTCTTTTGCTGATTGTCTCTTGGCATTCTTGCATATGCCATTTTTTTGCTCTTTAATCCCTTGCCACGTGCACTGGCTTTGGTACCAAAGTGGGTTTGAGTGAGCAACAAAATTAGCACAAAACGTTGCTTTTAGTCATCATAAAACCAAATATCACTAAGCTATACATGATTTTTTTTAACTCCTACCTTTGGCATGCAGTATGCTTCTGTGTAAGGAGAATGTGGCAGATGCCTTCTGCAAAGGACAAACACTAATCCTTTTTAACAGCCTGCAGCAGAATAAGGAAGAATGAAGAGCAAAGAGGACACATCAAGCACTTAAGTTAGTGAACTTCATGGTATTGTCTGTGAGCCCAGATGATAAGCCCAGGTACAAGAGGCACAAGAGAAGACACAGAGGTGGCACAGGGAGAGGAGGATGGCCACCTTGCCTGGCCAGAAGGAGGTCTCTAAAGTGGATCTCACTTTGCTGGGACAAATGGGCGCTCTAGGTTGAGACTGCACAGACAGGCATCATCTCACTGACAACTGACTGCGGACAGTCTCGCAAAGAGAGAAATGGGACTGTGGTATTTGAGATGCTTAAACTAATCAGTGCCATTCAACAGCCTGGAAACAGGCCTGCCTGGAAAAGCCACCCTTTCCAGGTCAGTGGAACAAAGCTTTGCCTCTTCCTTCACACCTACCTGGGTGAAGCTCAGGCATGAAGAGCGCTCCAATGCTGATGTGCTAATGCTGACTAAGCAGAGCTACAGAGAAGACTGGATGGAGGACAGCCCAACAGCTGTTAATTGATCCTGTGGGACATGTGCTGTGGCTGTTGTGGTAACGGGGAATGAAAGGTTTCTCTCACAAGACATTATGTTGAGGAAACAGAGATTTTTGTTTGTTTGTTTTTAACAGTAGAGGCAGGAGTGTATCAAAGAGGTGTTTATTTTCAAAGCCAGATATTCACCAACCCCTACAAAGAAGCCCTGCAAATCCAGCACAGTCCGATAGGCTATAACCAGGAAAGCAATTGAGGGAGATTCACCAAGTCGCTCTTCTTCTGGGTGCTATTAGCACCGTAGCTGCCTGAGCTGGGCCAAGCTGCAGGTCTGCTTGAGTGGCAGGCCGAGCAGGACGGCCTTGCTGCTGGTAGCACCAGGCTATGCGAAAGCTGGCTCAAAGATTGGCTGCAGTTAAATGCCCGAACTGTGATGAGAGATATATATGTGCATATGTGTTTGTGTGTATATGTATTATGTTTTTCTGTGTACCTATATATATTGGGAGATTCTACTGTTCTCAGCTAAGAATAAAGGAGATAAGAACTAGGAAGGGAAAAGAGCCCCTAGAGGAAGAGAAGGGAAAAACAGACAATGAAAAAGACCGGTTTTCCTGGGAAAACTGCTTTCAGGCAGACCGAGCAGGTGCCTGGCAGTGGGGCTCCGGAGGAGTCAGTTGGCACCCATAGATTTCTCTTCCCGGCAGTGGGAGCTGCAGGCGTGAGTGAGCATGAAGAGCAGTGTGCGGGCAGTCTCTCCAGTGGAGCTACGGCTGCCTGCACTGGCAATGTGACTGGGAAGTGTGTGCAGGCTGTGTGAGCAGCTGCTCACCAGCTCTTCTGCACCACAGCCCTACCCCGCGCTGTGCCGTGTCCCATGTGCAAGGCCAAAGCGAGAAGGGCCTTGTGTTCCTGATGCTGCAGCAGTGTGACAAATTCCACCTAGGAAACTCATCATGGGCAGGGGCTGCCTTGCTGGGCTAAGTCCTGCTCTAGCTGCATTTTTGCTGGTCACATCTGTACAGATGACTCAGTGGCAGAGCTGGTGGTCTTATGGAAATGCAGAGGAATGATGTTCCTCAGGAGCAACCCAAGCTGTTCCGCTTCCCCTTGGAGCTGCAGACCTGCCCTGGCTATTCTGCAGCTGCCCTGTGCACTCCCCTTTGCTTGATCTGGTGGTTGCTCTGCATTTATCCTTTTCCTGCAAGGTATCTTGTGCAGATTCAAAGCAGCTCCCTTCTGTCACCTAGGACAAGGGAGAGGGTGGCTCCAAGGAGCTTGACGACATGAAGAGTGATCGAATGAGAACTGTCCAACTCAATGTCTGCGATAGCAAAGAGGTGGACCGCGCAGTGGAGCATGTGAACAGCAGCCTGGAGGATCCCGAGAAAGGTAGGTGCATTCAGGAGACTGATGTCACGTGGAAGCTGATTGCAAGAGCTCTCTCCGTGTGGGCTTACAGCATATTCAGAGGTATTTCAAAAACTTGCTGAGCCAATGAAAGGCCCAAAGCTTTGAGAAGCAACAGTGCAAAGCACGTGGCCTGTTTGCATTCTGTGTTGTATCAAAAAGCAGCTCCCCTCTTGCCACCTGAAACAGCACCTGCAAAAAACCTCTGGTTTATTTGCTAGCTCCTGTGGGGCCATTAGCAGAAATCATGCTGCTGTTTCAGAACCCTGGATTTGATTCTCTTTTAGATGACTAGAGGTTGATTATAACTCCCTTTTAGAGTAATCTCTGCTGGGTGGTAATGATTTCTGTGATCAGCCCGGTCAAGTTTTGCCAGTGCTTTAATGCTTTTGGGTGGCACAGCAGCCAGTTCTCAGAACTCAAATGTTAGCCCTTTGTCAGGAACTGGTCTGTACCCACCGGGGACCCAGCTCTGGGGCGTTAGGGCCTACATGTAGCAGCAAATTGTGAGCAGGCAGAGCATCCTCCTAGCAAGCGGTGCTGCAGCTCAGGCCTGCATGCTGCTCCGGCCTGCGCTGTGCAGCAGGTGGTGCTGCTGGTGCTGCCACGAGCTGCCGAGGGCGTGCGGAGCCTCTGCGAGGCTGTCCCGGCCTGCATGAAGCAAGGGGTCTGCCATAGCCTGGGTTAGGCTGGGGAAACGTCTGCGTCTCTCACAACACCACTACCTGCAGAGGCCCTGCTGAGTCTGCTGGCAGAGACCAGTGTGTCCTGTGCCACACTGCTGAGTTGGAAAAGGAGCTGCAGGAGGTTCTGTCCACACATCCGGAGCTCAGCACTAGATCAGGAGCAGGACACTGAGCACTTGGCAAGTCTCAAGCTTTCATGGCCAGGAGTTATCAGTTCAAGTGCTCTTAGCTTTGCAGCGTTCATCTGGGAAATGTGAGTTGGTTGTCTGTGTGACACTTCACTTTGATGTGCGATTGTAGGGCTTGGGTTGCAGACCATGAGCTCTGCTTAGAAGTGCACAGCTCGACCTGTGTCTTTTTCTCCATGCTTACTGGAAGAAGAGCAAGTTGTTGGACCTGTCCCTGTATTTACTGTGCATGCAGCTCCCCTGTGGGGGCCTTCATCAGTGGAACTTCTGGCAGTTCAAGGGATGTTCATAAAGCTAGTCAAAGACATAGACTAAGGACCCGATTGTTTGTTAATTATTATCTTAGAGCTTGTTGTGGGCCTCTGGCATTAACAACTCTCTTTGAAGTAGCAGAAGAGGCCATTTAATACATAGGCCGAGCAGTTAGGAATATAATTAGGAAATTGTGTGAAATGAGTATGAATTATTCCAAGTTCCTTTCTAATCCTTTTTATTGCCAAATGACTTGGTTGCTGCAGTAGTTTTCATCTGGGTTACAGCAGAATAAAAGGGAGAGGCCACGGCGTACATGCCCACCCATGCCACAACATCCTTCCTAGCATTGCAGTCATTCTAGTTTTTTATGATGACACAGAGGATTTTATTTCAAAAGACGCGATCTTTTGTTTCTTACAAGGTCTTTTCTTATTTTTTGCACTCAGAAACTATTTTGTTTCCTTCAAAACCCACCAAGAATAAAAAGAAAATGGCAAGGCCAAACTGCTTACACGTGGTTGAATTCTCTGTTGGCTCAGAACTCAGTGGCATTCTTATTTGCAGCAGTTTGACTGCAGTGTTGGGAAACAGAACAGGAAAAATAAACATTGTGATTATGTTTGCTCAGGAGACTGAGGCCTGCTCTGGATTCTCTTCTGTCTGCCTTTGATCGTGACAGATCTTAATGAAAAACTCTGTTATGTGGTTTGGTACTGCATTAGCAAGGCGTTGCTTTCATAGGTCTCACAGAAGTAAAGCCTTTTGCTTGATGTTATCTTCCAGGGCTCTGGGGGCTGGTTAACAATGCCGGGATCTCCACGTTTGGAGAGGTGGAGTTCACCAGCATGGACACGTACATGGAAGTAGCTGAAGTGAACCTGTGGGGTACAGTGCGAACCACCAAGGCCTTCCTTCCGCTCATCCGCAGGTCGAAAGGTGAGTGGCTCCAGCGAGCAGAGAGATCCTAGCTTGTCCTGCAGGAGACGATGCAGCAGGGTCAGGCTGCTCTGCTTGGCTGCAGCACGTGCGTCCTCTCAGCTGCAGGTGCTGCGGCCACGCTGCCTGCAGGATAGCACGGTGCCTTGCGGAGAGCGAGCGCAGTCTCGGTGGCAGCAGTTTCCTTGGACACTGCTTCCTGTTGTCTCAGCTCAGTCCATATTGCTGCTGAGCGCTCCTGTTTCTCCCCATGCAGATTTTAGCCAGCATCTCTGCATTGCTCGGTGTTTCCTATAGCGCAGAGCTGTGTGTGTCACTGTGTACCTGTGCCCTCAGATGCAGGTGCAGATGCAGTGTGCCCTGCAGTGGACTTCTCTCCCGCCCGAGGGCTGGTGCACAGGGCCACAAAGCTCAACTGGAGCCCTCAGCCCGTGTGCATGCCAGGCAGCTCTTAGGGGGGCAGCAGGCGGGTGGGTGCCCCCGCCGAGGGGCATGTGCTGGGTGTCTGCCCTGTGTGGGCCTCACGGCTGTGCTTTGCCTGATCTCTGCCTAGGTCGTGTGGTGAACATCAGCAGTATGATGGGACGCATGGGCAGCCCTGCCCGCTCACCCTACTGCATCACTAAGTTTGGTGTGGAAGCCTTCTCTGACTGCCTGCGCTACGAGATGCAGCCCCAGGGCGTCATGGTCAGCATTGTGGAGCCTGGAAACTTCATCGCTGCCACCAATCTATACAGCCCTGAGAGAATCAAAGCCATAGCTGACAAGATGTGGGACGAGCTCCCCGAGATAGTGCGCAAGGACTACGGCAGGAAGTACTTTGACGAGCAGGTGAGCAAGATGGAGACGTACTGCAACAGCGGCTCCACGGACACGTCGCCGGTCATCGAAAGCGTCGCCCACGCGCTCACCGCCACGGCGCCCTACACCCGCTACCACCCCATGGATTACTACTGGTGGCTGCGCATGCAGATCATGACGCACATGCCAGCGGCCATTTCCGATCGGCTCTATGTCTATTGAGACCTCGCACTCCTGGGCTACCAAGGTGGGAAATCTGTTTAAAAAGAGCATTGTACACAGTTCCTATTAGCCATTTTTTAATTTTTCTAACCTCAGTTCAGAGTACTGTATTTTAGCTCTAAAGGGTTCGTTTAAACATCTGACATAACCTAAGGGCAGTAATTCACAAGGGATACTTTGTGGGCAGGAATATATTATATTTGTGCACAAACATTGTTTCTTTGCTATTTATTTCATGTAATCCTTTTCGTTTTCCACCTCAGCTGTCAAGTTAAAATCATTATTTAAATTATGATTGCTCCAAAGTGTTTTCGTAACAATTTTTGCTGGTGAATGTATGCAGTCTATAGAATTCCTGCCTAGGATGCAGCCTTCACTCCATAAAGCAGAGTCCTGTGTTTTGTAGCAGTGAATCACTGCCTCCCGATGTTTAAGAACATCCAATAGACTTTTCCAGGACTGGTGACAGAAGCCCATGGTAGAGCAGAAGCTCCTTTAATTCCAGGATCAGAACTGAAAGCTTTCAAAGCATGGAAACTGAGCACATGACCCTGTCCGTTCCTCTCTTAGAGTTTCACCGATGAAATTTAAGTGGACAAGGAAATGCTCAGCTTCTTTGCATAACTGCTTGCCACAATTTAATGAACTAGGGACTCAATCCTGCAGACCTTTCCCACAGGCATTTCTTATTCATCTAAGCATTCCCATGAGTGTGAGCAGCTTTTACGCACAAGCCTGTAGGCATCAGGATTGACCCGTAGTAACATTTCTCTTCAACAGTAATTGAACCTCAACTCCGATTTAGTTTGGAATAGAGTTTCACTCCAGTTTCTATAACTTGTGAGGATCACAGCTGTCTATAGGGAAGCCAAGAGTGTTACAGTCACATCCATGAATGTCATTCTGACCAGGGACCTCCAAGTTACACTGAAGGATTTGTACAGCCCCTTGCACAGAAGGACCTTAATCCTAGCTAGGGCCTCTAGACAGTGTTGCAGTGCAGGTGATAAAATCTGTCATTGAAGGAGTCATTGAGCTGAAATACATAGAACCTGATATTAATCTAACAGAAAGTCCAATGAACAATTTAATTTCCATGCTGGTTATGTTTACATGTCTGAGAAATATGTTTTTTGTACTGTAAGAAAAGAAAAAAAGCATACAATGTTGAAACAGTTTTTTAAACCTAAAAGGCAAGAAAAGTAAAATAACCATTGGTAGCAAAGTTGAAGAAAAGGGATTTCATGTGCCCTGGTAGCGTACTATGACAAGTTGAGAGTACGTGAACAAACTCCTTTGGCTTAATAAATGTGTACATGAATGTTAACAAAGTTCAGAGGCTTTCTCTGTATTTTTTCTTTATTTTTAATGTGAAAAACTCATGTGCTTTTTTTATTCTGAATTTGTCTTTACAAATGCTTTGTTCAGAGACTGATATGTAGTCTACATGCATGGTTGATTGCGTAAATCCTTCCTGTAAGCGTAGGATAGATCCAGCCACATTTTGTGACAAGTGTGTCTAACATCTGGGCTCTGTGTAGCCACATCTCTTAGGTCTGTATCTATATGTTAGGTACCAGACTCCCATGGATTACAAAGGATTATTATGGATTATCCTCAAAGAGGAGGAAAAGAAACTGCATTATGAAGAAGGGAGGAGAATGATTCAGCAGGGTAGACACGTGGCAGGTAGCTCGAGGAACCTGAAATAAAACCTTGGGAGAGACCGTGCTGCCTTCCAGATTTTCTTGCTGTTTACTAGAGTCCAGGAGTGACATGTTTGCAATAGTTGCATCAAGTGGCACCTTGCTTCATTTTTCGATAGCCACTCTCCTTTTTAGGACATAATGCAAGAATATGAACTACAAGAGTCCTAGGAGGCGCAGGGACTTATCTGCCAGGTAAAATATCTAGATGACAAGGTTTGCTGCAGCTTTCCCAGAGAGAGAGAAAAAAAAGTTTTTATGATCTAAAAATATAGTCCCTTGATGGAAGGAACACAACAAATCCTGTAAATCTGCTAGCTGGGGTGCTACTTCCCAGTGGGCCTATGTGTACTTTGAGATGTCATTGCAGACATCACTGAAGTTAGATGTGGGAAAGACTGAATGTGCAGCTGAGTTCCGTCCACCCAAATTGAGCTCTGGCCCTGCAGAGGGAAGGGAGTGGATGTTAAACTGCCAGGCTCCTTTGCAGCCCGAGGGCTGGCTGGGACCAGCGCAGGGGCTGCCCCAGAGGCGAGTGCAGGAGAGGCTGGGGGAGGCGGTTTGGGGACTCCTGCCTGTGGGCACAGCTGGTTCCAGGGAGGTGGTGTTGCGAGACCTGCCAACGCTGCACAGAGCCCGTGCAGGATGAAGGCCACGGGTGCCTGTCACCATGCAGAAGCCCTTGCGCAACCTGGAGCTGCCCGCCACGGCGCCCTGACATGAGCACTCGAGGAAGCCACATTTGTCCTGCCTTCGACCCAAGGTGGGGAAGGACGTTCTGGACACGCAAGGAGGAGACCGCCCATGCTGCAGTTGCAGGCTGCTGCTGGAGGGATGCCCCGCCGCTTGCTGTTCATTGGAAACACAGCCAGACCTGCTGCCTCCTGCGTGGCGAGGCGAGTGGC
Organism: Eudromia elegans; assembly: GCA_003342815.1. Lineage (NCBI taxonomy): Eukaryota > Metazoa > Chordata > Aves > Tinamiformes > Tinamidae > Eudromia > Eudromia elegans. The sequence continues at coordinate 621,606 of PTEX01000205.1, forward strand.
TGAAGTCAGTGGCCAGCCCGTGTTGCAGCTCTGCAGGCAGCAGCATGGCCAAGACCTGCCTCAGTCCCCTGCAAGAAGAGCCGGTTCTCACCAGGGATTTCTAGGAGAAGACTGTTAACCTAAAAATAACTTTGACTGGTGTGGTGGGAGGCAGCAAAAAATGGGGTAATTTTAACTGCAGCTCTTACATCTTGTTCTAAGCCTTAATGAGGAAATCATGAAGTTCTACCCACTTCCCAAACTTTTGGTTCTCCTTTCAGAGGGGAGTGAATGTTGCGTTTGAAACAAGCATTTAGTGACCAGTTATGAACATGTTATTTAGATGCAGTGTTTGGGTTTCCCAGTTACGCAGAAAATGGTACCCAAGCCAGGAGAGCGGGTCCCAAGCTCTGCAGCCGAGAGCTGGTCTTGCCTCAGCTCCAGCTCCTCAGCAGAGGGTGAACTCGGGCTCCTCTCAGTGCGGCTGCACCAGCCCTGGGAGCTCCGCGGGGGCTCTGCTTTGCACCCCGCTGGACACGTTGCTGCCCTGGGCCAGCAGTGCAGAGACAGGGCTGCTCTGCACCCGCACGACTGAAGGGAGCTGTGGCAGTTCAGGAGGCGTCGAATAGCTGAGCCCGGGATGCCTGTCGCAACCAAACTTCATGTAAGAAGTAAACAAATGTAAGAATTAAATACTAAATTTAAACATAGGAATGGTTCAGCTGCTCAGCCACTATGTCAGGGGCCCAAAGCCTGTCTGTAGCTGCTGGTACTTAGGGACTGACTGAAAAGAGAGTGTACTCAGACCACTAGGTCTGCAGGAACAAGGCTGGGAGGCCCATGCATGACTCCAAGACCTGGTAACACCTGCCCTGGTGAGAGCTGCTCAGGAGCATATTTGTGCCCGGAGCAGCACACGGATCAGAGGGGATCAGCAGGGCACAGCCTCCTACGGGGGCAGCAGCCCTCGCACGAGTGTTTCTGCCCCTGCTGCACGAGTGCGTAAGGGAAAGATACCAGAGCATGTCGGGCTCGTTGCTTTGATCCCCTGCTGCTCGCGGCTGTGTGATCCTCAGCAGGGATGCGCGGCATTGAAGCAAGCGGGAGCAAAGCACTCCGAGGACTGCGGTGTCAGCAGCGCCGCTGTAAGAGGGCAGAGGAGTTGGCCACCCCACCTCCTTGTCCTCCGTTCCTGAGGCAGCACGTGGCCACAGAAAGCCATGTGCCACAGAACGCTCGCACTGTGTTTCTGCAGCAGGACGGTGAGACGTGCGGGTGACGTGACCGTGACAGGCAGAGGTGTTAGCTGGCGCGGAGCTCGCGGCTGTGACGGCCGCTCCCAGAGCCACCTGCCGCCCCCAGCCCAGGCGGCTGAGGCCCGGAGCAGGTGAGAGCGGCTAGCCCCTCCTCACTTGGCAGGGATGCTGCAGCACGGTGCAGGGAGCACAGCCCCATGGAAAGAAGGGCTGCTCCATCCTGCTCGTCACCCCCGTCACCTGGGCACAGCCACCCTTGCAGCACACAGGGTGGAAGGGATGCAGGACTGTGCCCCAGGTCTCATTTGGCAGCCCGCTGGGTGGTGTCTGCTTTATGAGCCCCTCCAACTGCCCGTCTGGAGCTGGCACGCACCCTAAGTGCCCTCCAGCAAAGCCAGGGAGGTGGCAACGGCAAAGAGGGTGTCCCAGGACGGGGTTTGGGGGCTTTCACCCCAGCCGTGCCCTGAGGGACGCGCAGTGAGGGACGCTGTGCTGCAGCCAGCTGAGATAGCTGCCTGCTGTCTGCGCTCCGCCTCCGAGGGGCTCGAGGGCTTCAGGACTGGCTGCAGAAAGGCAAAGCAGGCGCTCGGGCTCCTGCTCCCCAGCAGGCAGCTCTGGGCTGCGCGTGGGAAGCGCAGGGGTGGCCACTCTTGCTGAGATGTAGGTTGCTGTTTTCAAGTAGTTTTTGCTGACGCTGCGGGGCTTTTTTTTGGCTACAGAGTGTGGCTGTTCAATGAGGACTTTCTGTCAGCCTGCCCCATCACGAGGGAGCCACGCTGCTTCAGGGGCTCCACCGCTTCCACACACCCTGAACTGGAGCAGGGCCTGGCACCCAGACCCGCGGTGCGGCTGCCTTGCCAGTCAGCTGAGCTACTCCTGCTCCCTTTCCCTCTTTAGCACAACATTACGTAATTATTTATGTGATGTGGGACACCTTGAGCACAAGAGCTGTCATCACCCACCATGTAGGCCCTGCAGAATCTGCTCCTCTGAGGGGGGCAGGTCTGGTTCCATAGCTCTGCCCAGGGCGGGCAGAGGGTCCCTGCTCTGCTCTTCTCGCCACAGCAGAGGCCAGCACGGAGGGGACAGTTTCACAACGTGATTTACCCCATTTACCTCTAACTCCCTCGAGGAGCCCTCTGTGTTGGGCTGCGCCTCCCCTCCATGCGCCCTGCTCGGGGGCTGCAGCCACGGGGCAAGTGGGTCATGCCACCGGCTGCAGAGCAGTTACAAGTGCGGAGGTGGTTTCACAAGGCCGGCTAAATGTAACAGGGCACAGGAACGTCTTCTTCAGCAACACTTAGATCAGATCATGGTGCTGAGGACCTGCACCCTGGGAACCGCGGCCGGGGCGTTGCTGCCACCACGTGAGATGTTTGCTGCTTATGCAACGCTTCTCGGCCAGCCCCGTCTCTTCACTGCTGACCAGCTCTTTGGGGACCTCTGCCATGCCTGGGGTGTTTGTTCCCCTTGCACATGGGGCCAAGCGCCCAGCTAGACATCGTGGCTTCTCCTGGGAGAAAAGAGGACGTGGAAGCTAAAAAAGCCCAAATTCCACTCTCGAGTGTGCCTTTATTCCGTCCAGAATAAGGAGTTAGGAAGTAACAGGACCCTGAACTTTCAGGATCCCTGAAAACCTCTCCACTGAATCCCAGGAAAACTCCCTGGTGGGGTCTGGGGTGACAGTGTGACTGTTCCTGTTACTGCTAGTCAATCAACCATGAGTGTCAGAGCAGCAGCCTAAAAACACAGCAATACCCAGAGGGACGACTCAGACGGTATTTCTAACTTTGCCTTGAGCTGAGTGGACCATAAATCTCGTGAGATAACATGTTACCACAGGGATTTCCAGCCAGTTTTTCAGGCCTTGGAAGTTTGAATGTGACAAATAAGAAGTTTGTGGAAACCCCTCTGAACCGAGTGAGGCTGGTTTTGTGCATCAGTAACGCAGGACAGAGCAGAAATGTTGACCCGATGAACGCGGAATGCCTGTGTGATACTTGTCACACCACGAGAACTGAGAGGAACCGCACGAAGCCGCACACGGCTGAGCTGTGGGACTCGTGGTCCTGAGAGGCTGCGAGTGCAGCAGGCCTGAAAGAGACCCCAGGAGAGAGCGCCGGGGTGGGTTCAGCAGCGAGCAGGGTCTGTCGCTGAGGCCTTCCCTGCTGGCTGCCCACGTGGGCCCTGGCACCGTGTCCCCATGGGGCCATTCAGCGCCCGCACACAGAGCGCCACAGCCGAGCGGTGCCGGGCCGGTGGCGGCTGGTACCGCGGCGCGGGGACGAGCGCGGCCGCCCGCTGCCCTCAATGGCCCTTTGTGGCCGCGGCGCCTCCTGACGCTGCGCCCAAGGGTTTCCTCTGCGGGACAGGGGACTTGTTGGCAATGCTGCTGCCTGGGAGGAGAACGGGCCCTGAGCGGCTCTCAGTGGGGCTCGAGGGGTGTCACGCGGCTGGTGTGTGTGTGCCTGGCGGGCACGTTGCGTCGGGAAGCCTAAACGGAGCAGATGTCCTCGGGTCTGAGGAAAACACTGTGTGTTTCTCTGTCCCACCTCATGGAAATGCTGTTGGCCTGGAGGAGTTCACCTTCTGGCTGTTCCCTGTCTTTTCTAACAATCCAGGCGTGCTATTTTATTCCCAGAGATGGGAAAAAAAAATGTGTGTGAAGCCCCAAACCACGTGGTGGTCAAGTCTCCAAAGAGGGGGGACATATGACACAACTTCGTGTCCAGGGAATGCCAGCCAGGCTGAGCTTGCTCGGGAGCAGCGCTCCAGGAAAACCAGCTCCAGCACCCCGACGAGCCACACTGCCCTCGCCAGCAGAGACGGGCCTGAGGAGATCATCAAGATCTCTGCAATGCTCCCGAGATGATTCATCCCGTCCTGACGAAGCAGATAGAACGGAAATCCACGAGGAACAGCCACGGGGCCCGCCGGTGTCTGCTGGAGTGCAGCGAGGATGAAAGCGGGGAGGGTTTTAGGACTCAGCTGAGGTTCTCTGCAACCCCCTGCCCGTAGTGCCTTTGATGTGGAGGGATGTGGGGAGCTCGCGGGCGCTCCGCGGTCCCGGGCAGCTTGCAGGCACAAGGGTTGAACCCGGCGCTCGTACCCGCAGCTGGCGGGGCGGGGGACACGTCCAGCTCGTTGCTGCAGCTGGTCCCCATGCCCTGTGGTGAGCGTGTCCGTGGCAGGGCTGCGCTGGTGTGCGACGCATGCCAGGGAGAGCCGCGTGCAGTAGAACCACTTCAACTGAGCAGAAACTGTGGAACACGCAATTCCTCAAACTCATCTGACTTCGGGGCTCCAGGGGTGACGTCAAGGGCAAAACCCTCTAAGATCTCCTTAAGGGCAGCCCCAGTCCCCAGGGGTGAAATGCAGGCACTGCTGTTCAGAGAGGCACCCCCAGCCCCGGGGACGAGCCGTGAGCGCTGGGACAGCAGGATCCCGGCCAGCCATCCCCTCCAGAGCAGCCGGTTACTGCTCTGGCTGGAAGGGCAGATGGCTCGTGGCTTTCGGGTGACTCATAGAGAGTTCGGTGGCTTTCTCTCCCCGGAGCTCCAGGTCCTGGGCTCAAGCGGTTAGCGGATAATGTCAGCCTTCCCTCGCAGGAAACCAATGCGCTGCAGGCACCGGCGCTCCCGCTCCTCCGGCTGCACGTGCGTCCAGAGCTCGGCTAATGGGATTAGGGCTGTAAAGCGCTTTGAAGAGGAAGCGTCTTATCTGCCTGCTCCCACCGCTGCCCCGGCCCGTGCGTGGGTGCTGCGGGCAGACGTGTCCTCTAATCCCCCCACCAATGGACGTCGGTCCCTCGCCAGCCTCAAGGCTCCTCCCGGCCCAAGCCCTGCAAAAGGGGCTCCCTCCATCCCATAGGTCCCAGAGCGATGGGGGTGACCTCCCCCGGGGCCTTGGTGTCCTCCCAGCTTGGCAGCCTCTTTGAGCGCTGCCGCTTGGCACCACAGAGCTCGCACGGGCTCGCGGCGTGGGGCGTCCGTGGGGCTGCCCAACACGGTTGGTTTAGTGTTAGAAACACCTGGGCACCCTCCCAATGCCGGGCTAAGGGAACGCATGTGGGAGCGGTGTGAAGTGAGCCGAGGGGAAGCCCTGCAGGTAACACCAGGCAGGACCTGGCGTCGCAGGACCCCGGAGACACTTCTCCAGCTCCAGTGTCACGGTGTGTAATGTTAACATGACCCTTTGCTGTAATAGTTACCTTAGTACTTATGCTTATTATTAGTCTATTTATAACCTCTCTAAGCAAGCCCATTTTTAATGGGATAAAATTGCCCATCCCGAGTGGTTTATTTAAGTCTGAACAGGTTGGCAAGGAGCAGGAGTACCCATTTTTCTAATTTTGACACTAAAAGCTCCCCGATGGGAAGGCTGTTGGTGCTATTAGCAGACACTGCTGTGCTATGGGAACACAAGGGAACCATTTCTCCCGGGCTTGGTGATTCACGGGCGCACGTGAGAGCCATTAAACACCGAGCAGCGGGGGCAGATGGGCTCACGAGCGCTCCCTTCGCTGTCCCCCACTGTCTAACCAGGGGGCCTGACGGAAGGGAGGTCCCTCCTTATCACCCCTTATTGCTACGGGTGGACGTGCTGAGGCTGGGCAATGGCGCAGAGTCCCTGGCAGAGCTGGGCACGACGCTCCTCCCATGCCCAGAGAGTCGAAATCCATAGTGTGGGAAACGCTAAATGGCATTTACTGGTGATAGTTGTTACTTCTCCCTCCCCTTCCTTTCTTCTTTTTTTAATTCTTTTTCTTATTTTTTTCTACATTTTAAATATTTCACATTTGCAGTTTTGCTGAAGCCCTAGGAGCCACATGCAAGATTAATGCATGATTGATAGCAGCTTCGGGATGCTCAGGCGTTAATGATAAGTGCATTATTGACAGTGAATATTCATAGGGGCAGATCAGCTTGCAGGATTAGAAGACACATCCTAGAGGGGTGGATATAAATGAAAACGGGAGCAATCAAGTAAACGAAGCAGAAAAGGTGTTGCCTTTGTGGCACTTCCCAGCCCTTCTCTCTGATCTCAGTCAGCCCGTGATCACTGTTGCGGGACAATAACAGCTTCTAGCAGCAGCTGCAGGATCCCTGGGTGCTTTGAAGTCCTTTACAAAGGCCACGGGCGGCATGAGGGGGCTGCCTCAGCATCTCCCTGCTCTGCCGCATGCCTCCAGTCTGAGGAAATTTCAAAACAAAACCAACACGGCCCTTAAATCCCAGTATTTCCTTAGTCAGTAGCCACTTCCACAGAGTCCTCCTGTGCGTAACAAGAGCCGGCGCTGCGTTTCTTCTGCACAGGACAGCAGTGCCATTTACCCGTACTCGGTCTGGTTCTGCTCTGATTTCCTTGCATGAAGACGTGGAACGGCTCCAGCGCGCTGCCGGGGTGCAGGGCTGCACACACGGGTTTTGCCTGCCTTTTATTTCATCTGTTTTGTCTAAGACTTCACAGCGACAGCAACAAATGACCCAAACGGAGCATGGGGAGTTTATGCTCCCCATGTGCCGCAGGCAGAGGGAGGACGGAGCTCTGGCTTCCAACATCCCTGGGGTCTGCCGGGTGCCACTCAGGACTTTCTGCATCATCCTCACCCTCCGCACCCTCGTTGGGGCCTGGGAGCCTCCACGGCTGCCCGGGCACTCGCAGTTTGCTCTGCTCCCATTGCAGGTGTTATCCCAATTACCCGGCTCTGAATGGGAGCACAAACCTCCCTCTCGTGTATCACAAAATACAGACCAGGAGGAAATCCCTGGATCCTCAAATCTGATCCCTTGTTATCTCAGGCAATCATATCATGTAATCCCTTCCATAAACAGTGAGGCTTTGCCCGCTGGTTTCTGCATGGAAGCAGCCACAGATACCCACTGCTTTGATGGATAGGAAGCTTTTCTTTGGAAATAAAATAAAATAAAATAAAATAAAATAAAATAAAATAAAATAAAATAAAATAAAATAAAATAAAATAAAATAAAATAAAATAAAATAAAATAAAATTTGCCCTGATTTTTTAATTGTGGCCAGATGTTAGCCATTTGTTCCTGTGGCAACACTAACCCAACCAGCTCTGCTCATTGGTGGCTGCTCGTGTACCCGTTAGAAATACCCTCCTCTTCTCTCCCCTTGGTTTTGTCAGGGAACCGGTGATGCTGGTCTGGTCCTGGCTGCATCAGCACTTTGCTGCTGGGGTGAGTAGGCGATGGGGGGTGACAGCAACACTGCACAGCACTGTGGCCCCTGGGATGGGGAGCTGGGCCCTCTCTTCCTAGGGGGAGACATCGGGAGGTTTCTGACCTCTAAAGCTCTGCTTGGCCAAGAGCAAAGCAGCCCTTGGAGCAGAGTGAACCCCCGTGCCCTGTACAAGGGCATTAGTTGTGCACTTTGCTATGCGATTTGCTCTCTGTGTGTCCTGGTTCCCTGTGCCCCCTCCCTCCTGCCCCCTGTGCTGCCCCTGGGCCTCCAGGACCTGGGCAGTGCTGATATAATTTGGAATAATGAGGGAAAATCTGCACTGTTTGCATCCAGAGTTTTGAGCAGTCTATGTGAAAAACCTTTTGATGAAACCCAGACTGTGTGAGCACTAGTTGTCAGTGAGAAACAGCATTAATAGGCAATTGCAAGATTTCCTTTCCACAGGAAGGGGCCTGAGGTGATATTTCCACAGTTTTCCACAGACTCTGGTCTCTTAGAGCCAGTTTTCTCTGTTTTGTGCAGCTGTTTTTTCACATGTCATGTGACAGGGAAAATTTTCAAGTCATGGTTTGCAGACCATGGGTTATTTAAGTCCTGTACATACAGAATAATAGCAGCCTGGGTGGTTTTTTTTTTTTTTTTTTCCCTCTTTTGGACAATTTCCTTCTCAAAACAACAGACTTTGGCTGTCTTTGGTAGCTCTTCTAAACGTGGGATGATTCTGGCTTCTCCAACACGTGAAAACCTACGTTGGGTCTTTGACGTCAGCTCTTGGCACACAGGGCACAGTATGAAGGCTCCTGGATCTTCTTGGTTGTCCTCGGCAGTTTGTGCAGGGGAATCTTGTCCTTGTGGTGCCTCTCCGTGTGGCTGTGGATGGGTGACAGCCCATGTATCCCAGGGGCTTTCATTTAAGCTGGCAGGACAACTCTAGCCACTTCAGTGGAGCTGATGTCTCTCCCTAGGGCCATCCTGAGCTGCTTCCCCTGCATACTAGGGGTCCAGGGGCTGTGCCTTTGCTGGCAGGCTTGCAGGATGCAGTGCAAGTGGTGCACACCACCCATGCAGTGCAGCATTAACACACAATGAATGGCAAATAGTGCACCAGAAACACGGACAGCTCCACAGGAAACACCCTGCAAGGTGCACGGCCTCAGCTGCTCCCACGAAGGACATTTCCAAGCCAACACCACCAGTGCCTTTGCACATAGAAAGAGTTAATTATTCCCTGCATGACACAGAACAGGTTTTGCGTGATTTGCAGATTCTGATCCTTGTCTTCTTAATCTGCCTCTCTACTTTTTTTTTCCTCCCACCACCCACACTAAGTTTCTCTTTCTACTTTCTTTTGGCTCCTGCCTGATGGTCCTGGTCACCGCCTTCCTTCGCGGTGCTGCTCCTCCTCCGTGCGCTGCCCGGGGGTCTCTGTTGGAGTCTCCATCCAATATACCCAGCTACACAGGCAAGCAGACTTCAGTTTGAATCAATGCATAAGCTTGAGTGCGGGTGGGTGTTTGCTGCCCTCACTTTCCAGCCTCTGCAAAGGGCTATGCTATGGGCCCTGGCTGCTGCAGAGCAGAAACGGAAAGCTGATCCCAACACAAAGCCCTTCCTGTGGATCACACGCAGGCCTTTTCCTCCCCAGAAGGGGATGTCCTGGTTCTTTTGGAGCAGGAGTGCTGGTTCTCAGGGTTTCCAGTCTTACTGCCATGTGCCTAAGGTCTTTCAAAGGTCTTGCACTCCTGTGTGATCCTGCTTGATCTTTTAAAGGATTGTTTAGTTGAAAATGTTTTGTGTGTATTCATGAGGTTCTCACCATTTAAAATCTGTTTTTACTAGGAGATAAGCTTTTTGCAGATCTGATTTTAATGCTATATTTCCACCTTTTACCTTCTTGTGGGTATTAGAGGCCAGAGCAGAGTCTGACTGATTTTTACCAAGGAACTGGGTCTGCAAACAAATGAAAATGAAAGTTGGGGCTAGGACTTGAAGTCACTTAAATACAAGTTTTCATATGTAAATTCCCTGAAATAATTCTCTGCCTCACAAAAATTTCTTCCTAGAGAAATAGGTCAGTTGATGAAATCGCCTATTTGAAACCTTTGTGGTTCTCCAGAAGACTTAACCATCTGACACAGTACAAATATTTTGATACTGATTCAGCTGGCACTGCAGCAAATTGCAGCTGTTGTTGGAATAAGTGCACAGGAAGGGAAATAAAAGAACAGAGATGCCTTGGTGAAATATGCTATTTTGTGGGCAAAATTACCAAAGGAAAAACGTAACATAGAGCTAAGGAGCCTTCTTTACAAACTGAGTTGCTCGTGCTTTTCAAGAGCACTCCCTAAGCAAAGGGCAGAGCATCGATGTGTGTGGTTCTTACTCCCAGCTGTTTCTATAGGGCTGCTGTATGAGGCAATTCCTGCTGATGTGAGATAAGCTGCACAAGGGCTCAGCGGGCAGGACAAGGGCCTGAGCTGGTAAGCCATGGAGCTGCCCCGCTAGGAGACGTGCTGGATGCAGGAGCAGTGATGCGGTGCATCCCCGGGCACTCAGTGGGGAGAAGGGGCTCCACCCTTCCCCTTGGGAGTGCTCTAAGCTCCAAGACCGCTTAGTACCCAAAAGCAAGCAAACAAAACCCCTCGCCTGGTAATGGGACACCTTTATGCTCCGCCTGAGGAGTTCAGAGCAATACAACAGGCATGGGGCTGGTATTTCCCGCTGTGGCTGAAAGGCGGCTGGATTGCCCATAGCTCACAATGAGTCCTGGACTCATGGTTCTGTAGTCCTGCTGGACGGATTTTCCTTTCTGCAATGGTACCTTGACCTCTCCAGCTTCTGTTTTTAGTTTTGTCCACTTGGTTCCCGGGGTTTTTTCTTCCTCCTGCCCTCCAGTTGGATGCAGCAGGGAGGGTGATGGGACAGGAGGGGCCGGTGCTGCAGGGTGGGGACCTGTTCTCAAAGGCACCGCGTCCTGGTTGTGCTCACTGGGATCGCTGTCCTGGCTGCCACAAGGGGAGACTTCCTTTTTTCTTTATTTTTCCCCCTCAGGTCAGACTAGCAAAAACTGTTTGAGCTTTTTACCTTCCTTTGATGTGGGGGAGACACTCGGCTCCCTGGCAGCACCTGGGAGTTTTAGGAAACAAGTTGTCTGCCACCACGGTGTCCAAGGGCGTTCGCGGTGTCCTCGGATTCTTCTCTCTTCCCATGGCACTTGGGAGATCAAAAGCCAGAGTTATCCCACACGGCTATTGCAGGTCTCCAGCTACTTCCAGGGCACCAGCAGATGTTTGGTAGCCCTTAATGTGCTGGGGAAGCCGAGCGGCTTTTCTGAATTACCGCTCGTGCCGTTCCTCATTTAGCACACAGGCAGTGCAAGATGCCTGCCCTGTCCTCACAACAAAACAAGCTGTTCGTCCTTGTAGCTGGCTGAATAACCAGCAGAGGTGCTGACTATTTGATTGCTGATACTATTTAGTGAAGCATTACAATGTTCAGCCTCCAGAAGTGCTGCTGGTGGAGCCTGTGAAACAAAACGTGAGGGGATGCTCCTGCCCTCGCGATCGCCTTGGCCCTGCACAGAGAGAGACCTGCAGGACTATGTGGGGCACAGAACGATCCCCAGCTACCGCAAACCTCTTTCATGCCCCTTGTTGAACTGGGGACTCTGCTTTTGAGATTCAGTTCTGTATTTCTGAATTGGAAAGCACCTCCAAGACTAACCACACTTCTGTATAGGACTAAATCAGAAAAACAGGAGAAGACAGAAGGATTTTCAGGTAGCCTGTTGCAATATCTCCATGCAGAGCAGAGCCTATACCACTGGCAGACAGCAGCAGGATTAAATGAGCTCTGCAGACTTGGTTAGACAAGATGATGGCCATCCTGGATACAGGAGAGATCCTGCTGTGCCATGAGAAATGGGGTGTCTGAGACCTCATCTGGTGTGCAGCGAAGGGAAGCACCAGCTGAGAATCCATCCCAAAGCACGTTTGGGGAGCTGCAGGGGGAGGTCAGGGCAGGCTGAAGCCCCGCAGAGTTTAGTCTGTAAAGCAAAGAGACATCTCCAAAGTGCAGGCTGTAGTTCCTCTGTTCCTTGCACTTTCAAGCCATGCGATCAGCCTTGCTGTAAAGGCTCAGTGATGGATATTTTACTGTGTGCCTTGGGAACTGGTTTGCTGCTTTACAGTTTTAATTAAAATGGTGCTTTTTAATTTCTTTGAACTGTGCCGACTTCCCAGTGGAACTGTGCTGTGATTGGGCAGAATGGGACACACCTGATGCAGACCTGTTGCCACCGCAGTGTGTTGCTTAAGGAAAGCGGAGGACCCAGGCCCTCCTTGTGCTTCCCCTGCAGTTGTTGCTGGCAGTCAGTAACTGACAGGCCGCCTTTCCCATCTCATGCTCCCAGCTGGTCTCTTTGGGTCCCATCACTTCTTCCACTCCTGGGAAACAAGTTATTCCTCAGTGTTGAAAGCCACTGGAAGTGCCTTTAACAGTGGGCTGCAGATATAAGGGGTGGAATGACTGGGTGGTTTTGTGCAAGCCCATAGGGTGGTCTTCATCATAGAGGTGGGAGAGAGAATTAAGAGTAGCAAATAAGCCCCACAGACCTCGACTGGCAGAGCCTGGCTGATCTCCAACCGTATCAGCCAAACTTTGCTGGAGATTAAAAGCAGAGCAGTGCTAAGTAATCTGCAGAGGCTGAACAATGCAGTTAACCTACAAGTGAGGAAAGGGCCCTTGCCAAGAGATTTTTATCTCCAATGAATGAGCTGGAGGGTGAAGGGCTCCTGACTTTTATGAAAGACGGGGAAACTCCAGCTACTCCTTTATGACTCAAAAGACTTGACCGCTGTGAAGCAGCGGCTGTCTCGTTGCTTGGCTCGAGGATCCCGATGTGTCAGGGTGAGGAATGCTCCCAGCTTTGTCCTTGGAGCCGCTGCTCCCCAGGGTGCTCAAAGGCTCTGGGCAGGGACACCTCTGCCTCGTGCCCATGGAATCTCGGCAGCATTGGGAGCCAAAGGATGCTGCTCGTTTGGTGGCAGAAATAACTGTTTGCTCTTATGTGCATTTTCTGGTGTCTTTTAGAAAGGAATGGGAATGTCTCCACTTCTTGATTTTTATTCTGGCTGGGCTAAGCCATGTTAATCCTTCCCAAAGCAGAGCAGGCTATTTTGCTGGCGATGCCCTCCTTGGTGTCTGTCCAGATGAATCCAGCTCCAGATGAATCTGCAGGTTGCCCCTGAGCATGAGCAGCTCCTTCCTGTAGCAGAAGGAGTGGAGAAGCTGCCCCACAGCCAGGGGCACACGGGGCTATGGAGACCCAGTGTGATTTGTGTGGTGGAGAGGCTCCTGGAGGGACTGGAAAGGGCACCCAGACTTGTCCTAACTTCCTACCACCCATTAGCTCTCATGTGCCCTCAGACTTGGAGAGCCCAAACCTCCTCCTGTTGAGTGTTAGATATTCATGTTCTGGTTAATTATGTAATTGAGATGTTTTCGGTGACTTAAAAGTCTTCAGATTAAGCTGTTGGCTTAATGGGAGAATAGGCAAAGCCAGAGTCAGGGGAAGGAAGAATTCATCGGAAGCCTTTGAAGCAGCTTCTGATTTACACGTGAATAAGGCTGCCCTGCAAGGGGAATTGTCTGGCCGCCCCCAGAGCACAGGGCAGGAGCTGGTCTCGCTGTAGGAACCCTGGCGCCGTTTGTATTGGGATTATTTCCCCATTGTGCTTTCATGACTGTGTTTTTCTGCCTGGTTACATAGGATCTAACCCAGAAGCGACGCCCCCGACCTCGGGGACATCCGACCTGCGTGCTCGGCGGCGCGGAGGCGCTCGGGGCTGTGCAGCTCTCCAGGGGCCAGGTCTGTCCCACGCTGGCACAGGCAGGTGCTGACCGCGGGTGGCGGCGGTAGGACCGTCCTGCAGCGTGGGCACGGCGGTGTCCCCATCCCTGCTCAGGCACTCGGCTGCTCCGTGGGCTCTTCTCTGGTCTCTGTCCTTCCCAAAGGCGTCATTGATGAGGGAGGCTGCAGGTTTCTGCCTCACTTGGAGGAGGCACCTGAGCAGAAAGTAGCATCTCGAGGGCTTAGGAGCCTCTGAGCTTTACTTGCTGTTCCTTCTGGAGTAACCGCGTCATGTGCCTCGTCTGACTAATTCTGTTTAAAATGCAGGAGAGGAAAGGTGAGTGTGTTTTGGATTTAGCAATGAAATGACAGCACGTCTCATTGCTGTGCGCACACAGCCAGGCAGGGAAGATTTCACACTTCCCCTCCCTAAAGCTGCGACTCATCCTTGGCCGTAACCACTGCAGCTCGGTGACTGCATCTGCACCCCCTCCACGCGCCTCTCAAGCCTTGAAGCACACCGTTGTGCTGTAGCCCTGTGACCTGTCTTCGTGCTGCGTGCTGACACGTTAGCAAGGCGACAGTTATTAACATTCCCTTGTAGGGGACTGGGTTTTCAAGGCCTGGGTGTTGAGTGTTCTATGGACCTCCATAACCTCGCAGGTAATGGCAAGTTCTCACTTTGCACTGTTACACGAGCCCATGAAAAGGGGGAAAACCCTGGAAGTGCTTTGAAGAGTATTAAAAATAACAAAAGCTGGCAATCATACTACCTGCCCTCATGGATGGGTGATCCGTCCTGGAAGGCGGCTCTGCAGCCCTGCACTTTAGCTCTGGGTTGGAGAAATTCTAGCCTGAGTGCAGCTATGGGATTTAACCCGTGATTTTGAGTCCTGAATGGCCTGAGCAAGCCCTGTTCGGATCTAGCCCCCATGCAGGCTGCCTGGGGCTTGAGCCTCGCTGTGTCCCTCGAGAGCACTCGCAGACCGTGTTGGGAGCTTGCACACTCGCTCAGTGTTTCCTTCCCCATCTTTCACTCTCTCTCTGTGGCTTTGGATTTTTTTCATTTGCCTGAAAAAAATATTTTTGGTGCTGCTCGTTTTGAGCCAGACTGGGTTTCAATTTGTCACTTCTTGCTGTGGCTGTGGGAAGAGAAGCGGGGAGGTAACAACAGGCCTCATTTCTGCGGCCGAGCGCTCGGCGTTCCGGGCCGGCACCGCGCTGCGGGACGACTCCCGCCTGCCTCGCTGCAGCCGGTTAAACTAGCCCCGTGTCCGCAGTTCATATCGGATCTGCTGCCCAGATCTGGCGCTTGGAGCCGTTTCAGGCTGCGTGCCGCATTCTCTCGCCTATTTTGGGCTCTTGGGTGTGCTTTGACGCCGCTTCTGTGCAGCGCAGGCTTCCAAGCTTCGGCTTACGCGAAATCCCCCAGACAGCAGCTTATGTCACTGTCATCCATCAGGGACAGCCACAAAGAAATCCGCAGCTCCGTGGAGCTGCTCCTGCTCCATCCCTCTGCGGAGGAGGAGAAGCAGCGGAGCGAGGCAGCCGGCACGCGGCGGAGCTGCGTCCGCAACGCCACGGTGTTCAACACAAGGAAATCACGCAGGGCACAGGCTTCTTACTATCCTCACTGCTCAATAGGTGTTCCAAAGGCAATTACTTGTTGCTGCAGTAGAATAAAAAGATTTGAGCCTCACTACAGCCGTTTTCCTTCTCGTAGCTGTAGAGAATGACTTATCCAAGAGCTGGAGCAGGAGTGTCCAGGGAAGCTCCTCTGAGGCACCCATCAGGGTACCGGCTACTGCAGCACCTGCCTCCTCCCCCAGCTCCTCCGGGGCCGAAGGCAGCTTTGTGGGAGGCAGCGGGAGCAGCTGCAGCTCTTCCATCCGGCCCGAACACCCAGGGCTGCTCCCGAAGGGCCCTTGGGTGCAGCACCTTGGGCCGCTGTGCCCGGCCGTGTCGCTCACCTCGGGCCGTGCGTGCGGCTCTGCTGTCGTCTGCCACCCCAACGGGGCAGGAGCTGCTGTTAAGGCCCGTGCCACTAACCAGGTAGCTGTCCCTGCCTCCCGTGGCTCTTGGCCCTCCTCAGAGCTACGTGCTCTCTGTTTGCTGAGCAGCCTCGTACCACGCTGTTAGATGGCACAAGCACGTCATGCTCCAGGAGCTGGATGCAAAGGCGTCTCGTGCTTAAATAACTGCTGCTCTCTGTTGTAAATTGGTAAGCTGGAGCTGGGTTTGTAGTCAACAGCAGTTAAGTTAGCACAGAGGATGCCGGAGAAGCC
Organism: Eudromia elegans; assembly: GCA_003342815.1. Lineage (NCBI taxonomy): Eukaryota > Metazoa > Chordata > Aves > Tinamiformes > Tinamidae > Eudromia > Eudromia elegans. The sequence goes on from PTEX01000205.1 coordinate 637,184, forward strand.
TTGAGCCCACACGGTAGTCCTGCTGATCCTTTCTGCAGGGAGAGCGCAGGGGGCGGCTGTTGCTGCCAGTGCCTTGTGCAGGGGGACATGGACACTCCACCATCCTGGGCATGGAGCTGCTGCTCCGGCCTCCCCCTCACCGGCTGCTGGGACCAGGGGCCATTCCCGGGGCCAGCCGAGGTGCAGATGGGCCCTAGCTGCCTGTGGAGGCCGTGGAGCTGTCGGAATGCGTGTTGTCTTCCCCTCCATCCCAGCTGGGTGCTCCTCTCCCATTTCCTTGCCATGGAAGGAGCATCTGGAAACATCCCATGGAGCAGAGCCTCCGTCCAGCTGCCCACCGTGGGCATACCTTAGACTTGCTGAACTTTCCAAGCTTCCTCTTGAGGAGACCTGTCCTCTGCGCTCCCGCCTGGCCGTGGCCTCCATGGGCCTTGCTGCTGCAGCACAGCCCCTCTTGGCCCCTGGGGGGGATCAGGGAGCCCCAGGCCCGTATAACCCACCTCATGGCACCGCTTGCCCTGGGATTTGGCAGGATCCAGAGCAGGGGGCCCTGGCTCTGCTGCGGACAAGGACCCAGCTGCCTGGGGAGATGGTTGCAATATTAGTGAGCTGCAGCGAGATTGTGTTTATTCCATGGTCAGTTATGCTAGAGCTCCTAGAGAGACATCTTTATTGCTTTAAATCTAATCTGAATTAATTAATTAAATCGCTGCTGTGGGGGCAAGATGAACATTGTCTGAAAGCCCCGTTGTGTGATAGCTACGTGGGGCTCGCAGGGCTGCCTGCGTATGGACAAGCCCGCCTGGCATCTCCTCTCCCTGCGGCTTGGTGCAGCCAGGAGGGCTGGAGCCCCATCGGCCGCTCCGCATCCAAACCTCTGCAGTGGCTTTTGGGAGGCGACTTCCAGCCTCTGAACACTTCCCGTGACTTCCATCCTCTGCCGCCTTCCTGCCTGCTCCCCTATCAGAATATGTGTTCTGACAGCTCAGACACTTGTGTTTCATTTCTGTCACTCCATCTTTTTCTTGGGTATTCTTGGATTAAGACAGCTGCCCCTTTCTCCTTCCCTTCACCAAGTCAGCTATAGGGGCTAGAGCAGCCCTGGCAGAAGGGTGTTGCCTGTCACACTTTGGGGTTAATCCCTCACCAAAAAGCAGAGCAGCTCCACTGCTCTCTCTTGGGTGTCTCACCTGTAGCGACAACAGGGTTTTCTAACATGCTGCAAGCAGCAGATTGCAAGCTTGTCCGAAGCTGAATGTCCCCAAGCAGTTCCCTCTCTGCACGTGGGTCTCAGATATTTGCACCTTACCGGTATTTGCATCCTGGCTTTCCCAGAATCTTAGAGGATTTCAGGCAAAGCCATCCCATTTTTGGTGGAAGCTTTGTTTGGACAAGGAACCTGGGTAACACAGTACGGTGCAGTGAAGTCTTAGGCCACCTCTGCAGCAGATCAGTCTTTGAGAGCATGGTCCAGATAGGGTCAGGCCTTTCTCCAGCACCACTGTGATCCTGGACCCAAGCAAGCTGCGAGCGTGACCTCAGTGATGGTGCTTGAGGACTCGGCCAGGCTCCAGGGGTGCAGCTCCCCTGGCCTCAGCAGGGCACACACCTTGTTCTGGGTCTGCGCTTGGCTGCCCAAGGTTCAAACACCATCAGCAGTCACATGAAATTCTTCCAGCTGCTTTCACAAACCCCAGATACTGCCTGGGTCTCCCATGATGTCCCTCTTCTGCCAGGCTGCGGCCTCCCATAGAGCTCTTCAAAGGCGAGCTTCAAGAAAAGCACATTATTTGGGAATATAACTGCCTCTCACTCCCTTATATTTCACTGTGCTCCAGAGAGTTTCTTGTGACTAGATCCTGTGCTTATGAAGCACCGGGTAGCTCTGTGGTGCTGATGGCACCCAGCCCTTGTGAGGCTCCGCTGCTCCATCCCTGGTCCCTGGACTTGCAACACTGAAGTAGCTCAGTGTGTGATTAAAAAGCCCCAGTTCTCCTCCTCCCTGCCGCTCACGCTGATATTTGGCTCCTGGAAACCTGCCTGCAGGAGCCTGCGCTGTCCCTGAGCCCTGTTCCCCGCACGATTCCCAAAGCCATCCAAAAATCTGTGAGGTTTCCATGTCTAGTTTCCATGCAGGCGCCTCAGAACTTCAGTCAATTTTCCATAACTGTTTGCATATGCATTTTTCCCTATTCTGCTTTCAGTTTTGCAGAGCAGCAGAGGCTCCCTTTGTCTCTAGAACTGCCTCGGATGGAGGCAGAGCCCCGATGGCAGCAGCCCGGGACTCTTGGCCTGGTGCCGGCTCCTGGGCAGCCCTTGCCCCTCTGCCAGCCCAGGACCCTATGGACGGAGGTAGTTTTGCCCCTCTGGGAAGGGAGGGAAAAGAGCCACCACCAAGGGCTTTTGCTGGCTGTTCTTGCAGCCGCAGCAGCACGTGGGTCAGGCAGGAACACCTCCTAGCCCGGCCGAGGGAGGCTGTTCTGCTGGGGAGTGTCTTGGGTGACTGTTTGCATCAAGACATCCCTAAAGCTCGTGATCGTCCTGCAGCCTGCTATGGACAGCAAAGCTGCTCCTTTGGAGCCCACGTTTTGAACAGCTGGAAGAAACAACGTAAGACTGTAAGGGAATTTATGATATAATTGAGCATAGTAAAATTACCAGAAATACATTTTCAGGGCAGACATTGCTCAGTGGAGGTTGGGGCTTTCCTTGTATTCTTTTATCAGCAGGCAGGTGAAAATCAGAGTTTTGATATTTCTTATTTTCTATTTCATCTAAGAAAACACAGAACAAATGTTTGTGTCCTTCCACTATAATTATCAGGTGCTTGTTTAAGGCGCCTTGAAGAGGCGCCTCTTTGGCTGCCTCTGTCCTTGGAGTTTACAGAGCTCAGGAGCGACAACAGCGAGGTTTTCCCAAACTTTCCTGGTGTCACACAGCCCCTCAGCGAGGCAAACCAACCTTTTTTTTCTTTTTTCTTCTTTTTCTCCTTCTGGCGGAGTCACTGATCAGCCGTCCCCAAAGCCATGGCACCGCCTGGGAGGTGGAGCTGGTCCATATGTGGGCTGTTAAAATCTGCTGGGTATTGGGAGGAGCCTTCTGTGTTTTCCACATTTTTCAAAAGTACTTTCCACCCAAAGAGTTGACAGCAATAACTCTTCATAAAAATATCAAACGCAGCAAGCGTTTGGATTGTGGGCAAATCTTAATTCAAACTTACTGGGGCTAGACCACATTGTTTGCTTACTAACACTTAGAGCAGGTTGGATTCCCGAAGCACCGTGAATCGATGCGGTCTGATAGCGGGACAGATCCTCCTGCCCCCCTCGCTGGTGGCCATGGGGGCCCTGCACACTGCACAGGGTGGCCCTGAGGCAGCAGTGGGGCTGGAGGCCCACGGACTAATCTCAGCCCTGCAAGTGAAGCCTATGAGAGGAACCAAGCAAGTGTGGAGGGGTTTGCTCAGTTCTCACGCAGCTCTTCCTTGATGCTTGCAATTCTATGGCTGTGTATAAAGCACTGACCTGATTGCTCTCTAGCATCTAGTTCCAACCACAGATAGATTTTAGCATTCTTTGGTTGCTAATTAATTGAAAGTGTGAGCTGGTTCTTTCTAAGATTAAATCAGGCATGTGGCTCATCCTGCAAGGGCTAACTAGAAAATTATCATTGAAGTTACGTTAGGCCAAAGCAGAAGAAAGCCCAAAGATGCATCAGAAATTTGCTGGAGCTATGCCAAAGCCATAGCCAGCATAAAGAGTCCCAGCAAACAATAATTAACACAGAGCAAGTTTCATTATATTATATTGTTAAAGAGATTAGAAGCAGAGTTAGTTAATCCCATCTGAATCGTAATGTAATGCCATAAATAGAGCTATAGTTTTCCTTCTTTGGACTGATGCTTTTGCTTTAAATAACAGAACATCTTTAGAGAATCTAAATTAACTGTTAGCAATGGAACTGGATGCTCATTCCAGCAAGCAAGAGAATTATAATCAAATGAGATTTTAATTAATAATAGGGTGCAAATCCTCTGTGAGCCTGTGAAACAGGAGGCATGCTCTACATTTGCATGAGGCCAGGAAAGCTCCGTGTGTACCAAGCCATCTCCATGAGGGAAGGAAGTGGAAGCCCCTTCTAAATTTTCTTTCTAAATACATCTTGGAAAATGCGACGGGAGCAACCTTGGATCTTTCCTGATCTGCCTCATCAGGGTAGGTGCTCCTCACCAGCAGATCTCTGCTCAGCTGGACACAGTTTCACAGGCTCCTGCTGCTCTGCTGTTGCTCGCCTGGATACTGGAGGACTCACCATCATCCTCTCCCTCCTACAACATGAACTATCCACAAAATCCCAAACAAGACAAAACTTTTATTGAAATCTCTAACTGCTCCCCTCTTTAGCCCCACTCTTTTCCTTTGCATGGCCAAGGAACATACTCACCTTTATCCTCACCAAGTTTCTACCCAGCAAGGCAAAATACCCATCACAGGACAGGTGTGCCTGGTAGTTCAATTACCTGCTCAGCACCAGAGATGGCCCTGAGGGAGGCCTGAGCATGTGGCTCCTTTTACTTCTGCTCTGGATGGATGGTGGAAAACTCCAGTGCTGAGCAGTGAGTGGAGGGTCACAGGAGGAATGGCTTTGGTGAGTCTCACATGAGCAGTCTCCTCTCTGTGCTCCCACTAAGGGTCTACAAATACTCCTTTCTTCGTTATTGCATGAGCATAAAAGGTAGGTGGTTCCACAGCAATGTTTGCACATTTGGGACTTTAGGCAGCCTGGCTCTCTCAGGAGAGACTGGGGTTGCTGGAAGAGGTCTATGTGCTTGGTGTGTGCCCACAGTGTCTGAGATATGCCATATTTGGTGATAACCAGAACATCCTGATATCTTGCAAGTAAGTCTTGCTTATTGTTAGAGTGATTCCTCACCCTTTAAAAAAAATGGTACTTTTGGGCAAGTATGACTTTGCTAGGCATTTCCAGGAGAATTGTTCTTAAACTCTTTTCTTCATTGCTCACCTAATCCTGCATGTGTCTGTAGCTCCAAAATGCCAAGAGTTTTCATTCCTGCGGGCCCGAGGCTGGGCCTGGTCTCCTGCCCTCTGCTAGAAGCACCTCCGTGCGCAGAGCAAGGGGGACTCATGCCGAGCAGGCAGTTCCTCCACGGAGCGACCGTCTCCCCAGGAGCGTGGAGCAGACGCGGCAGGATGGTCCCACGTCATGGGCAGCTGCAGACTGTGCTGCAGAAGGGGGGAAAAGCACTGGATCTCCCCCCATAAAGCAGCTGGGAGAAGCTGCTGCTTGTTGCAGTCTGTATGGGAATGCCTCAGCGAGGCTTAACTGACCTTTGCTTGTGTCTTACCTGAGTTAGGTGACCTTCCTGTTGTTTATTTATTTATTATTTTGTTACATGAGATGGAGACTTAAATTTACATCTTTTCATTTAAAAGTTCCAAAATTAACTGTCTAAACACACCTGTAAATAGTAATTTGATTAAAATATTTATTGCACCAAAGCAAGATAGCATGGCTGGAGATGCTACCAGGAGAGCACTGCTGAAGAGCATCTCATTCCTTCTCAGAAAGTTCATTTCTTAGGTCAGTCAAGTCCTCACACAGGTAAGTTAGTTCTGTCCAATACACCACACGGCTTAATTTGACTCGGAAAGTTAAAATAGGCAGGTTATATAATGATGTTTATCTTTACATCAGGAAGTCAACTATGAAGCTGTTAAGCTGATATTATATAACGCAGTCCTGATTATAGAAAGTGTGGAGGAAGATGATCTAGGTCGATGTGTGTCATATTAGCGGTAATTGTAGAAAGTTAAACTAATATTGTTTCACATGCTTTCAGTTTAGATATTTTAGAGCCTTCCTGAAGGCATTTGCAGTCAGGAACTGAGCTTAACTTGTTAATAGAAATCTCAGTTACATTCATTAGGTAATTAAATATAAACACATGTAAATATACTTTTAAGGAACGAGAAATCATATATTCCACATTTCTTTTTATTCTCTAGTTCTTAAGGTTGCTGGAATAATAAAACTCACTGTTTTTAAGGATTATGAGTGGTTCCAAACTGAATAGATATATTTTAATACAGAGGCAAAAGAAGGACCAATTAGCTTATACTCCTCCCATTCAATTCCTATTTGAACAAGAGTTCAAATAACCTTGGAGCTCGCAAGCTGCACAGCTTCATAGGAGTTTAGGTACACCAAAAACAAACAAAATCCTCTTTTCGTGTTCCTGTAAATGGGAAATGTTCATCTACTGGCCACATGCAGCAGGTAAAGGAATTGCTGGATTCTTGTATTCTGATTTAGTTCCAACAAATCTGAGAGAAATTTCAGTTACGAGGACAAACAAGGGGTCACAAACCCTATAAACTCACAGTGAAGCTCACAAAAATACAAAACTTGTGTTACTGGGGAAACTCTCTTTTCCGTTTAAGAAAGATTAAAGTCAAGGAATCAGATGTGTGAGATGATCCCGTAAGGATTCTATTGAGTAGGCTTATTACAATCGTAATTTAGCTTAATTAAAAGTTTGATTTTTAACAACTGGAGTAATCTAGGTCACTGAAGGGCACTGAGAATGCTTCTTTGTGTGATAAAGAGCAGCTCCTTTTCTCACACGGACAAAGACCACAGAAAGGCGCGAGCTGGTATTTTGATCACTAATTCTATATGATAGGCATTGGGCTGGGAGACACGGTAATCACACGTTATAATGAAGAGAGTAGCTTTAGCCTCATGAGAATTGCCTATACCTGGTAGCTTTGGCAAGAAAGAGACATGCTACCCCGCTGTGCTTTGACTTAGGCAGAACTTTTCTATAAGAAGTCGTCTGCATCTCTGTTTAATCCCCGCAATTAGCGCTGATAAAGGAAAGACTCTCCCAGCGCCCAGCCCCTGGGGGGTGAGGCTGTGGCACGGAACCCAATCTTATCAGACATCAGAGAATCCAGAGGAGGTGAGGCGGGAGGAACGAGTTAGCTTCCGTCAGGCTGCATTCCTTATTAGCCAGGGGAAATCAGGCCTCATTAGTTTCATTGCTTTCCCGGTGAAACACCGCACGGAGCTGCACGGGAGGCGCAGTGAAAGCTGCCGGCAGCTGTCAGAGATGCCTTTGTGGGGAATAATCCCAAGTTCTGTATGGGCAAAAAGGGGAGTCATCCTTGCTGTGCGCTTATAGGCTCACTGTTTGTAGGCTCTAGGCATTAGCAGATGACAAACATAGGACACATAAAGCATCAATTTCCTTGTTCTTGAGTATTTTCCCTAGTACCCCAATGTCCTTGCTCTTGGACAGGTAGCAGTTGTTTTGCTGCAGTTGGTTTAGCAGTAAGCCAAGTTACATACTCCCATGCAAGCTGAAGTGAATAATTGTACCATTATTTGCTGAGTCTAATGCCCATCCTCCGTAAGTGCATGTTGCTGCAGCTCGTGCTGCTATTGTGTGTTCTAGGTCATTTTGATTATAGCAAACTTTTGCAAAGTGGTGACGTCCCCTGTCCTTTTTGCCCTGCTTCCAGGTGGCCATCACTGCACTCAGTGCTAGTGAGTGTGCGGATCTAGCTGGTATTTCTTGAAGTCTCCTGCTTTAAGCTTGTCCTATCCAGTTACCACTCGTGCTGCCAGTGGCAAATCAGATTTACTTATATTCCCACCCAGAGCAGTCTCCGTGACCGTCAGTGTATTCCAGGAAAGGTGCAGCGAGGTCCCCCTCTCCGTGCTGTGTTGCCTTGCCGAAGGTGTAAGAAGCTGGGAAGTGCGGCGAGGAGCCAGCTGTGCAGGTGACATTGCAGAGCACAAAGGGACACTTCCAAAGCTGCTTCTGGCAGGGAGTTTGCCTGAGGAGCTGCTGCACAGGCAGCTACAGGTCCCCAGCGGGGTCACTGCTCTGATCGTTTCCTGAGCAGGCAGCTCCCAACAAGCTGGGACAGTTTCTCAGTACGGGAGAGCGTTAATTATGGGTTTGTGAGCAGGCCCCACCGGCCTCCCGCACGCAGCCTGCTTTTCCCTCGTGCACGGATGGGCTGGGATCAGGTTAGGGACGTTTCTCCACATCCGGACCATGCTCGTGTGGCGGCTGCCCCAAGCTGCGTGTGCTCTACAGCCTATGCCCCTAAGCGCAGTCTCGTCGGGGAGCGCAGCGAGGCGTGCCCTGCAGCGGCGCTCCTGCCCTTGCCAAGGGCTCCATTGCAGAGGGGTTTAATGGTGTGTCAGCCCCCGGCCGCCGCTGAGGGCAAGAAGGCTCTGTCGGAGACTGGCTGCTGCTGGCTCCGCTCTGCCGCCGTCCTTATCGCCGGCGTCACGCTGGACCTGAGCCAGGATACGCCGAGCTCAGCATAATGCCCGCTTGGAAGCTCACCACATCAGTCACAAATTAAGTATAAGCTTTTCAGTATGCTGCCTGCAATTGTTTAATGTAAACGATACTGCTTAAACCGTATACGATGCTCTGATTTCTGCCTGGTTTTCTCCCCTTTACTACGGAACTGTTTCCTGAAAGCTGGAGCCTGAAAAATAACACGTGTGAGAGGGGGCAGGTTTACAGCACAGACTTACTGCAGCGTGCAAACATAAATGCCGTTGTGTGTTCGTGGGCTATTCTCTCTACGTGCTGGGTTCTCAGAACCACTTTGTATCCTGAAGTTTAGCACTGTGCAATCTGGTTCCGCCACTTTCAGTCAACAACAACAGTCCAAGAACTGAAACAGAAATGCTGGGAACCCAGCGCGCTCTCTGAGGTGCAATAAGGGTTCACCTAATTGCTTCCTGGCCTGCTGATCCGTCATCCTGACCCTCTCTTTGATGTTCTCTTTCTTTTTTTGCTTTGCTTTGCTTTTCCTGGAGCAGTGGTAACAAGTGATAAATACCATCTCAGGGTGTTACCGTTTTGCCATTCCCAGAACAATGAGCATATATATTGGGGTTATCTTTTATTTAAAATAATAATTAAAAAATAAAACTTGGAAACATCAAATCCATTTTTTATATATATACAAAAAAACTTTATTTCTTGTGGGCATTCCTGTGATTGCATTTTCCTCTCTCTATAATAATACCTTCTTTTGTCACTCAGCAAACCCCTCGAACTGCCGCAGATGTCTCCTTTCTGCTAGCTAAATTTAGGCTGTTCTTCCTCTCCCTCTGTATACATTACCCTGACACCAAGAGGACTGCAGCCCCTTTAAAATACATTTATTGCTGCCGTAAACAGGGGAAACCGATGAGGCCGAAGGACGGGAGCGCCTGCCAGGGCTCCCTCTTGGCACGTCTTCCTTTAGAGATGCGCAGGATCCGTTACCGCTCGGTGTCAAAACTCTCCAAGAATAAAGGGAACAGTGAAATGGGAGGTGTGTGTCAGGATGTGTTAAACGTGTGTTATAATGCGTTTTCTTCGGTACGGAATGTGAGTGATTTCACAGTGTGTAGCCGTAGGGGGAGGGAAACTCCGAGCGCGAGTTTTACTCCAAAACACAGTGACGTTGGAGAGGCCTCTTCCACGTCCCAGTCGCGTTTCCTGCAGCCCAAGTTTCCCCTATTTTAACATTAGGGCCAGCAGCCCAGTCTAGCCCGGGCTTTCAGACCCATGGCTTCAAACGGGAACGAGTTTTCCAGGAGCCGCTTTTTAGCGCCCTGGTTGGAGCTCTCCTGTTTCCAGCTGTGCCTCAATCAAAGGAAGTGTAAGCTGAGCTGGCTTGGAGACTGCATCGCCACGAACTGCTTTGAACTTTCAACTTCTTTTAGCACTTTTTAACTCTTTTTTTTTTTTTTTCTTTCTTTTCAAACGCCTCTCATCTATGCGTCTGCGTGTGCGAGTTCTCCAGACGCCAGACGCTGCCGGAGCCGCCTGAGGAAGCAGTCCCACGAGAGGCGTTTCAGGGCGCTCCCGTTGCGCGGACAGTGCCACGGAGCGCGGGGAAACCGCGCAACAGGTAGGACCCGAACGGGGCCGAGGCCCGCGGGAGCCGCCCCGGCCGCGCTGCCGTTACCCGCCGCCAAC